>OMLM01012144.1:0-16915 GCA_900302695.1 Helostoma temminkii
TTTAATGTCGTCCTTTTTATTCATTTATGTTAAGCATTCATTTTACACCGGTTCCTTTGCTTAAAGCATTCAGTTGTTGTTATTGGTTGTGCGATCTGCTTTTCTCTTTCTCTTTCTTTCCACTCACCCCAACCGGCTGAGGCAGATGGCCGCCCACCTTGAGCCTGGTTCCGCTGGAGGTTTCTTTCTTTCTTAAAAAGGGAGTTTTTCCTCTCCACTGTTGCCTAGTGCTTGCTCAAAGGGGGATTTGTTAGGTTTTCCTATTGTAAGGTCTTAAACCTTACATTGTAAAGTGCCTTGAGATGACTTTTTGTTGTGATTTGGCGCTATATAAATAAAGTTGAATTGAATTGAATAGTTGTAAGTGTTAAGTGTGTCCAGGCAAATTACTTTGTAACATGTAGGCTGTATTTCTACTCTTTACCTTGAGATCATTGTGATCAAAGATAAGCTCTGTCTGAATTTAGCCTAATGCACCTTTCTCTAGTTTTAACGGCTTACTAGCTTTATCCATGTTTCATTATTAGATAATAACAGTAGACCTACAGTAGCAGTCATCAGACAGATACAACATACTCTGTTTAAGTATAGGGCATGCCCTGTTGTGCATCATCCATAGCATTAAAACCACCTTGCTGATATTGCGTAGGTTGTTCTGTGTCACCAAAACAACTGGTGCAGGTGTTGTTTTCTTATTTGTTCATTTTTAAAAAGCAGTTATCCCTTATTCAGTTTCAATTCAATTTAAGTGTATTTATATAAAATTGACAACAAAAGTAATCTCAAGGCACTTTACTATGCAAAGTTTAAGACATTACAATACAACTAAATAATATAGAAAACCGGACAAATCCCTTTGAGCATTAGGCAACAGTGGAGAGGGAAAAACTCCCTCTTTAAGAAAGTAAGAAACCTCCTGCAGAACCAGGATCATCTTCCTTATCCGGTTGGGTTGAGTGGAAAGAAAGAGACTAAAGAACAACAGGTCACAAAACAAAACATTCTGCTAGCTTGTCGTGTTTTCTTATGATACAAATAGACTGACTTTTGTAGTTTTTTGTAGTTTTACTTAAATCACTGTTAAGCTTTGTCAGTTGGAGACATTTATTTCCATGTTAATGTTATCCAGTAAAATTTTTGTATATTGATAATATCCCTATGCCCATGGTATACCCTATAAATGAAGTATGGATTGAAATCAGGTTGAGCACTGTGTTGTATTTGATTACATTTTGCAAGGTTCACTATATTTCAGATCCTTCTTTCTGCTTCACTACATCTGTTTAGCATCTGCATGGAGTGGTGTAAAGTTTACATCAAAACATGTAATCATATTATAAACCACATGCATTTTGAGCCATCTTTAAACAATTACTTCATAAGATAGACAATTGACAACCTCAGCTGCATTCACAGAGGTTATTCTTTTTCCAAGAGCATAATGTTGTGAAGGCAGACTGAGCTGCTGGCTCTGACCCACTTCTCTCTTCCTTCTCTCTTCCTCTGTCTTTGTACAGTTATGCTTCCTGAAAATCATTGCGAAGAGTTGTTACCAGGCCCTGCCCTGGGTCAGATACATTACTCGGAATGGAGACGCACACACACATGCTGCACTGTATCTCTCCTAAAACATTTCTGTTTCAATTTGTTGTAATATTTTCCTCAACCAAAGGAATAAATACCTTGTCTGATATGTTGTCTAAATCAAAAGGTGTTTTAATAGATTCAGAGTTAAATTAATAGCCAGAATCAGTATAAGCACTCTTGCCACTGACTTGTGGGTGTTATGCTGTATAGACACATTATAGGGGGTATGTCTCCAACCAAGCTGCAATGCCTAACAGTGGAACATATAGATCTTTAGAGGTGAAGAAGGTTCCCCACAACAAATTCATAGAACATGCGTCCAGCCTCTAGAATAGTCAGAAAAGGCAAAGCATCTTAACCTTGCCTGCCAAATGACTCCACAGCTGGAGAGATTATATATCTCACATGGCCTGGGAACCTTTGGGATCCCCAACCTTGGAGGAACTGGAGAACGTGGCTGATGTCTGGGTTAACTTACTGAACTTGCTACCACCATGACCCGACATTGGAATAAGAGGATGAAAATGGATGGATAGAATAGTTTTTGGAAGATTCTTATGGACAGGCCACTACATTTAAGGTGCCCAGGGTTTGTGATTCAGTCTCATCGTCTATCATCAGATAGACAGTTTTAGATACTCTTCACTGGTGCTGAATAGCCATAAAGTAGCAAAGCTGTCCCATCAGGTGCTCAAACTTTATTAAAAGGTCTTGGAGCTTTGTTGCGTTAAGATCTTAACTTAGCCTCTACAATCACAGCTCCAAAATGGTGCAAAGTTGGCAGTGAGTTAACAGGAAAATCCAAGACCTTGAATCAATGACCCATTGTAAACAAACCCTATAGAAAACAGGCTGAAATTAGTTTTTGATATCTGTCAAGCAGAGAGCCATCATTAAGTGCAGTGGGTAAAACCATGTTTTAAATCCCAGTTGAACTATATAGTCAGGTCCTGAGTTGTCCATGTGTTAAAATAGGTAAAGAGTGAAGCGCAACTTTTGATATGAATGGCAATCTTTTGCAACAGTGCAGTAGAGAAAAGACATTTGGACAAAAGTATAACACAACATTATAGGCATACTTTAAATACTCCAAAATGAGTTTTAATTTTAGTCCAACATTAAATGTTTAGTGAACACGTGCAGCTGCACAGGAACTTTGCCAAGATGGGAAAATTGTCAAATGAATCAGAGAGAACAGCATGAGTAAAGGACAGCTTGCTGTAGAGGCAGTCAAAGTCCTCAGCTTTCCCCTGCAAGCAATTTTACACCAACCTCCAGCGCACAGGTCAGAGAGTGACGAAGATAGAAAAGTCCACTGGGAGCCCATGTGCACACGCCTGGAAGACTGTGCACAACACATTTCCCAAATATTTATGCTAGCTCTCATCTCTGGGCTGCTGCCAAAGCCCACAGCCAAGCAATGGTTTTGGAATGCTCACGCACATGAGGGGGAATTCAGCCTTGGCTCATATGGACAAATAGCCCAGATTTTTAATAGCCTCTCCTCAACTTGACAAAATCCAGTAAAAAAGGCCAGTGCAGGTAGGCTATATGACTTTTGTCTCTGTGTTATTTTTGGTGTAGATGTCATGCTGAGAAGATCAGGTCTGTAGTGGTGAGTGGAACGTTGTTCATCTGATGACTAGAGATGCACTATAAATGTTAAACACCCTGCAAAGAGGGGTAGAACAATCTGAGGAAAATATCGAATCGAAAAAATGTTAAATCGAATTTTTCTGATTTAACATAATATATTTATATATATATATACATTCAAGTAATGAAAAAGTAATTTTGTGTATCACTTGTCAAATACCTCTACTGATTCTGACTGACCGACACTGCAGAGTGTCTCTGTCCTCTGGCTGACTCAACACTAAAGTCACATTTCTGCAGAGGCCTCTAGCTTTGATGTGGTCAAACTGCTTAGTGTGTGTGTGTGTGTGTGTGTGGTGGAACATGGCGACGCCACTCTAATAAACCTGTGGTTTCACCCTTGAACTGTCAAGGCTTTTTTGTGCACAATTTCTTGTGGACACACTGTGAAGTATGTAGTGTGTTTATGTGTGTGACTTTGAGAAAATACCAAAACCTTGAAGCTTGACCCAGCAAAGGCCATAATAAGGCATATGGAAGTACAGGCAGGTATAGTACACCATGTGTGTGTGTGTGCAAAACTATAAACGTCTGCATCGCATGCGTCCTCAGTTGGAGAGGGGTGTACTCGGTTGCCTAAATTAAAGACCTCCCATGAGGTTTTTCAGTTGAAGGACCCCTCTTTAAACACCAAGCTACCAATTACCAGCAGGCTCCAGTCCTACCCATCTATTACCACATCCAGGGGAGAAGTGGGGACCTCAGCTGTCTTCCTCTACTCTCTTTCATGTCCCCTCACTCCAAAGCCTTGTAGGAAACCAGTGGCAGTGTTTGATGGTTACAGGACAGGCAGTTAAAGGCATGGTTGGGGGGGGGGGCACTGCAGTTCATTCATTGTCTAGCCCAGCACACCACTACACTACAATTAGAAATACACTAACAGGCTACAGGCTTCTGCAACACCACTTGGCTATGCTGTGGTACACAACAGCAGCTCAAGGCAGCGGTTTGTACATGTCATGCTATTTTCTTACTACTTATAACATTCAGACATAAACCTACGCTGATTATTATAATAATTCAAGTTTTTCAAAGTTCACTTCTAATGTCAGTATGTTTACATAAATGTACAAACCAAGGTTACTAGCAACATCAGGTTATGCAGGATTTCAGAGACAATGTGTTTAAAGCATATGTAACCTGGTTAACATAAATAGACGTATACATGTCAATTTACAGTTGTACCAGTTGCTAACCTTTAGTTTAGATGTTTAATCACACAGAGGGTAGAAACATTTGAAGTGCTGTTGGCCTATAGTGACACAGCCAGATCGCCTCCATAAAGTACAGTGCACACATTTTGTAACACAGCTGCAAAGAGCACATTAACCAGATGTTTCGTTCAGTTTTTATAATCAGATGAAAAAGAGGTGCACGGTCAGTTCAGGGCATATTTTCAAAGAATTGGTATCAGTTGGTATAATTGTTAATTTTTACTCTGTTTATGGGATTTGTTACCTACCAACCTCATGCTTCAAGCAGTTGACAAGATGAAGTTTGTCTACGTAAATCAAAGAAAAGAGCTCGCTGTCTTGATGTCAAGATGTCGCCTTTATGTTTTCTAGAGCGCAAATGGAATATGACTATGCAATATGTACAGTATGCATACTCCCACTTGGTGTATGTATAGGAGCAAATACATGTCTACTTGTCCATCTTTTAGTGTTTCAGTAGAATTATGCTATTGAGATAAAATTTATTAAGTGTACTGTAGCCAGTGGAAGGTCATATTTGTAGAAGTACTGGGGTGTGTTTGTGTGTGCAACAACATATGCCATGTGGCATTGAACAGCCCAGGGTTAACAGAATTTGGCAGGTAATTTCTGTAAACTCACTTTTGCATGTTAGCTGAATTAGAGATATACCAGCACGTTTAACTACACAGCTGTGCTATTGTTTCCAGAGTGCCCCTGGTTGCCACTAGCAATGCTCAGAAACACAGAGCTGCCATGAGCTCTGGCTCTAATTGCGCTTAAAGCAGATCTGATTTAAGGCAAATGAAATCCAGATATGCTGGGCTTACAGAGCAAAAAGTTTCACCACTCCCCTACCTAATCTTAAGCACACACAACTGTGTTTCCATAACAAAAGCCATGTGTGTGTCAGTGTGACTGTATGTGTGTTATTGTTATCATTACGGAAATCACAGCTTGTATCCTTTAGAGGGCTGAGTGTGGCTTTGGAAGTGTTTCCATGAATAGGCCATACTGATCTCCAGCTTGAAGGCCTATTTGAATTTACCTGAGACTGCTATTTATTTGTGTGTTTGAAATGACTTTCCTTAAAGATAAACAGATGCTTACAGGGCAAAAATCCATAAAACTCAGTGTATATCTCCATGGAACAGCACCAGAGGAGACACCAGTACCTTGTTACACATGTATTTTCTGGTTATTCGTGTGTGATGAGGAAACTGAGCTGCTTAAATAAAGGCTCACATAAATAAATACATCTCAAGTGGCATGTGATTCCATAGAATCCATTGCATAGACAGTTGAAATAGCAGTTGTGGGCCGTATGGTGGCTCAGATGGAAAATAGGATTTTTGAATAAAGGAGATCATACAGGTGTTGTATGCCAAACATCTGGTAATTCTTTATATAGCCCCATCTGGCCCCTCCCTAGCACTACCTACACATCTTTTGAATGGACTATGACATAGGGAAGAAGATGCTTGTGAGTAAAATGTGGACACTATTAGGGGAATTGATCCGCACACGCAAGAATTTCCAGGGTTTGGTGGATTGTGACTGACCATGTTTGACTAGACACCAGTGTGGTGCTTGCTGCATTTACTCTATACTTATTACTGAATAAATGCTTTCTGACTGTGGAGTCTAAAAGGTCCAGTACAAACTTATATAAATTTGAAATCTGGTAAAGAAAACCAGTCAGACACAAGAAAGATGACTAAAACAGACTTCAGATGTTTTATTTTACTATTTAAAGTAGCACTACTTTGCATTAAGAGAGGCTATTTTCAGGAAACCTGTACCTCCTGTAAGAATTTTAACAATGCCAAACGCAGTTTACTTGAAAATTTGAGAGAGTGAAGAAAAGTGGATAAAAATCTGATCTCCATGAGGTTTTAACAGTCTAATTCCTCTCTCTACACAGGTAGCAAACCACAAAGTGAACACCTTGTTTTTCTTTTTGCTGGCTGACATGCAGTAGATTGATTGTGAGGTGTTTTTACACAAAGCTGCAGTCCCGATGTGAGGGGGGGAGATGATCTATCACCTGAAAAAAAGAGAATTTGTTAAGGTAATTGTCAGATCTGGTTGTCAGGTTGATTGGATTGTGAAGTTTTACAGTAGGTTATGTAGTTTGGAGATACATTTTCTGGTAAGATCTTTGCCATTCTAAGACTGTTGGTTTCTTGTCTGTTATCCATGAAGTAAATATGCAGTTCCTTGTGCAAAAAGCCAATGTGTCAAATGGTTTAGCTCTTTATTTGTCTTGGGCAAGGCAGGCATTAAGTGTTCCAAGAAGTACAGACAGAGGGTCTAGTTCCGTAACAACAATTAACATCCTACACAGCTCATACTGTATACTACCCACTTCCAAAAACATTTGGTCTTTGAGCAGGAGCTATTTCACCTTGGAAAATGTCTAATAGCAGCTAAGACCCTGTTACAATCTTGAACTCTATCCCAATTTTGGTTTGATATTGATTGATATTTGTCTGATTTTTTTTTTTCCTAAAACCCCTTAAGCAATTTTTAAACACAGCAATTGACTGCTCTGGTATAATGAGCTGAAAAGATTTCCCCTACAAATCTCTACAAATACCTGCAAAACCCATGCTTTGAAATTTCATACTTGTCAGTACCTGTACCATGAGGACAGTTTCATATTCTCCCTGAATGAAATTTGTATCAGGAGATTTAAATATCTATTGATCTTTCCTACAATAGAGTGTGTATTGTAAGTCAGAAAGCTTGGGAAAGATATGAGTAATGAAATGAGTTGGGTGGCTGGAAGGGTAGTAAGTAGTGACAACTATTTTCATCCCATTCAAATGTTCCAGGGCAATAGTGTAGTGACCACCTTTATCCTTAATACAGTCCTGAAGTTAAAAAGGTAAGCTGCTTCTGGGTGTGAAAGATGAATAGAAAATTTACGCAAATACCCCTTGTCCCAGCATCATATGTTCTATGTCTGATAGATGTGTTTCCTGTAGACCAGCAGTGGCCACCCCTCATAGGTATAAAACTAAACAAATCCCACTTGAGCAGCAGTAGGAGACATCTCAGAGGAAAAACTCCCTTTTAGAAGAAACCTCCAGCAGAACCAGGCTCTGGGTTGGCAGCCATTTGCCTTGATTAGATGGGGTTGGTGGAAAGGGAGAGAGAAGAGAACATCAACAGCAAGCAGCAGACAAAAGAATGGGCCGGTTGGTTGGGACAATAACCGCACTGAAAACAAACAGCTCTGCAAACAGTGATTCATTGCATCAGTTATTGGTAGAAGAATGGAAAGATACAGTGTTATAGATAAAGCAGTAAAGGCCAAAAGAAAAGGACTGACATCTATTGTCTCCAGTCTTTTTGTTTTTCTGTACAATTACACAATTAATGTTTGGTGCCATAATACCATCTAAGAGATTAACCATGATTAGCCATTCTGAGATACAGGTCATAGCAGAGCAAGTTGCAGTTCTGCTGCCTGTACTAAATTTAACAAGACTGTGATGTAGTACTTACAGTGGCAAGGAAGTTTGGAAACACCTATGCACATGTGTATTCCTATAAGAGGTGGGTAGAGAGCAAGTAAGAGTAGCATTACTTCAAAATAACAGTACTCGAGTAGAAGAAAACAGTCATCTAGAAATTACTCAAGTATAAGTAAAAAAGTATTTGGTAAAAAGACTACTCAAGTAATGAGTAACAGTTTGATCGTAATGTCTGATTTTTTTTTTAGAAATTATGTAATCAGACAAACAAATACAGACAGACATAATAAAAAGTATTATTTGGTTCCAGTCACATGAAGTCTGCTGTCTGTACATCTTGGCTCACTGCAACCAACAATTTTTTCTTCTCTGCCCACAAGGCAAGGTGACCTGAGTGTCTTACACACAGTGTCTCTACAAAGTGCAGACAATGATTATAATGCCGCTAATAGTCGTTTCGTTTCTCAAGGAGGGCACTTATACTTGTCTTCTTGGATATACTGTATGTTCACTTCCACTGCATGTGAAGTCCACATAACATTGGTCTCACATTGACAGCCTTGTAAAGAGGGTCCAACAAAGTCTTTTCTTCTTGTCAAACTTTAGTTTACGTGTAAGTACACAAAGCTTATATTAAAAGTATACTTGTTATGTTATATTAACAGATGTCTGTTTACGTATATGTGCATAGGTGTATGTTTTGGTCCCCTCACTGATGTAAATAGAAAGGCCAAACTAACTTACTTATAACTTTGTACATGTTATAAGTAACATGGCAGAGCTGTTGTATTCAATTTCTTTAGATTGTACAGGTGGTCATAATGTTTTGCCTTATTTGTGTATCATTATATTTATATACCATCTTTTATATGCCACTGTGCACTGATTTTATATTATTACTGTGCTTAGTATTGTGTTTTCTCAACCCTGTCTCCTAAAAATTATGTTCTTATACAACTAAACTGCAATTACAATTACGTTTTACAGAGAAAAGCAATTGTAACCAGATTACATTTTTTGTCAACATTATGACAATATTCCCGGGGTTGGCCAGGGTCTTTCTGTGTGGAGTTTGCATGAAAGAGAAAGAGAAAGAAATCTTTAATTTCTCAGCTGAAGAATAACCTTCCTTCCTTGGGCAGATAAGTTTCTAAGGAAATCTGTTTTTGTTTGGCCTGTTATGGGCTCTCCTGATGCCACACAGCAGTTTTAAATGTGGGTAATCCACCTGCACCTGCACTTTGGGTTTGAGTTATATTTAGTAATTTCTAGCTGATGAACATTATTTTATTGTACATATTATATTAAATGAGCACAGTCATCTCATTTTTGTATATTTAGTTTATTTTAAAAGTAGGCAGTACATTAGTTCTATTTGTAGCACGCACATTTAGTTAACTTTTGTACAAGTCATACTTTTGCTTTTGCTTGAGATTAATTATAATAAAGTTACCAGTGCTGGTGATGTGCCTGCTGGAGGACGCCTGGTTCAGTGGATGCAAAAGGAAGCAGAAAACTTAAATACAGGAAGTTGCTAATCAGACTGTACCAAGAGTCTGTGTCCCCAAGGGGAGGAATTGTAATTTTTATTTGGTATTTCTTGATTTCTTAGGTATGTTATGTTAGGTATTTGTTAAGGTTGTTTTGGATTGTAGATTAAGTATTTGCATCTGTTAGATTTGTTGTTGTTAGTGTTGTTGATAGTGAGTTTTGTCTGTCAGTTATTCCCCTGTGTGTCTTAGATGGTCCGATCAACCATTATATATACTCCCTTCTGTGCCGAGGTATGGGTTTTTAGTTTGTTTGAGTTACTGTGGTTGAGTTTGGTCTGGCTTTGTTGACTCCTTTTATGGGCCCAACATTAGTATTTTGTTAATTGTTATGTGTATATTTTTGGCTAAATAAACCCACCTGTTTTCCTCTTGCCTTTGTGTAGTCCATCACAGGCCATTTTTAGTTTAGATTTTTACAATATAGACAGGTCATTTAGAGCCAAATTTAAACTCATATTTTGTTTACTTGACATTAACTTATTTCATCATCATCACATTTTAATACCTGCTTTGAAATGCTTGTTCAATTGAGAACTATCCACAGTGGAATTTCTAGAAAAAACTATTGGAAAGCTTTCAAGTTTACCACTTATTGATGAGTGGCAAATGGTAGTGTTTTTTACATTTATGTGTCACATTCCTATAATGTCTTTTTTGCCAGTATGCATGTAGCATTTTTAATTTGTAAGATCAAAAACACATTAGTTCAGTCCTAAAAATGTGCCTGCAGCTGACGGAAATATTTATTCCTTTATAATTATAGAAACAAATATTTTCTAATGCCAAGCTACCATTTAGTCAAACAGTGCTGTATGTTAGTTTCTTCACTACAGTTACATATCATTCTGCTGTTACAGAGTAGAGATTTCTATAAACCATGAGCTTTATTGTATAGCCATTGATTTTGCAAAATGAGTTTACACTTGCGCTCATATTGTCTTTTGTGCTCAGTGGATCTTGAGACAGGGCTGTGAGACTGTTTTCCCACATGTTTGTGGAAGGATACTGCTAATTTCTGATTGTTGTCCTTAGGCTAACTGAAATGTGTTCCCACAGAGGATTGTGGTCTGTATCTACATGTGGCACAGGTTTTTATGGTGGATGTTCTTCCTGACACAACCCTCTTGGGACCAGCACCCAATGTGCACTGACCTCAGTGTTTAGTGGCTGGCCTGTTCAGGACATCGAGGAGGTTCAGTGTTATCCAGAGACTTTAAGATCATATAGCCAGGAGGAGCTAGGCAAAGACCCACTGCCACCCCTATTTTGTCAGACTTTCATCTCAGATCTTATCTGAGGTCAATAACCCCTTTTCGTATTAAGATCTTGTAATATGAAAGATACATCATCACACAGGAAGTGATTTGGCCAAAGTGAGGAAGATAATTCAGTGGCACAAATGTGCAGCCACATATACACACACATACATAGCAGCAGTGGCTACAAGTAGACAGTATTGTTTTGCAGTATTCATAGAGCACAGGTCCGTAATTATAGGGGACATTGTTTCCCACATTTAATGGTGCTGTTCTGTGTTCAGCCTCATACACTGAGACACAATTATTCAGCTACAATAATGGTCTATGGCCATTTGTAGTAGTAATGTAACAATGATTCCACCTGATGCTGTGTTCATGCTTAACATAATAAACTTTTAGTGTTGCTTGTGTGATCATCTGCAGCCTATTCTGCCTAAAAGACATCACAGTACATCAAATCCATGTCCAGCATGTTGTCTGTGGTAGTATGTTCATACACAACAGTCGGGTGGGAAAGTCTTATGTAAATGTATTTAAATAGATTATACTGGTCAGTATTAGTACACAAGGTGAGGTAGGTGAGGGTGTTTAGAAGTTGAATCACAACTGACACTTTAATCAAAGTGCAGTTTTGCATTCACTAAGGTAACTGAAGTTCTGTGTTTAAGCTGGGGAGGATAACCTTAACTCAGCTGCCACTGATAATAAATTAATTCAGTTCACTGTAAATTCTCATATCTGTCCAATCTCACATAAATGAGTTACCCTTATTTAGCAACAATACTACTTTTTTATCAAGATAGATTAATAAATAGCTTTATGTCTAGTAGCAACAAATGAAGCAATTACATTAGCAGACCAATGGGAAATGGTAAGGTAACAGACTGCACCTAATTAAGAAAGAAAACTTGCTAGCAAGTATTAGCAGTGGCATAATTCACTTCACCAATCCAATACGATTGAAAAGCCAAAAACAGACCTGCTCTGGCACTAGCAGTGGTCCTTTAGTTGCATGGTGTGTTACCAAACTATACAACGGTGCATGTGGCATCTTGGCCCCTTTAAAAAATTGATTTGCATGGTTTTGACAAGTAAAAATGATAAAATAAACATATCTTTAGAGCACAGTATGTTTTACTTGAAATGTTTTTGTTGTATGAAATAGTAATAGCAAGATCCTGGTATCTCCTCTATCTATCAGAAGAACCCTCGGTAATAAACTTAAGGCAGAGGTCCTAATTTACTTTACCCTTGGGTCCAAATTCCATGCCATCAACATGATGGCAGATTTGGCCTGCAGGGAACCATTTGGGGGCCCTGTCTTAGGGCATTTCCACTTCACCCTGTCCATACTTTGATATTTAAAATGTGTAAAGATGACTTGAAACCAACACCTGTACACTTGTAAAGAATCGCTTTTCAAACAAATTTCATTTGATTGATTTTTTTTTATTTTTTCATCTAAGAATGCTTGAATGTCATGGTGTACAAAATATTTAAACAGCACAAAGGTTTTTCCCACCAACACAAGTATATTGACCAGGATGTTGATTAAATTCATTCATTCATTCATTCACTGGGATGCTGATAGTGGCCTCCACTGATTTAAACTATTTCTGTCTTTGAAAACACACCTAATTTCACTGATCTTCAGTTGAGGTGGTGCCCCTATTGATGGTGCTCCCCTCACTGATAAGATGTTGTGCTCAGTGTAAGACAGTAGTGTCACTGACCTTTATGTGGTTAGTGGTGTTACATGTGGGTTGGCATTACTGTATTGGATGAAGAGGCTAGTGTCATTTTGATTTATAATATGATAATTTGATCATACATGCTGTTCCTTAGGAATGTTTTCTAGGTCAAGGATAAATCCACATATATGCATTAAATGAATACTTTGTTCTGTCTTTGCTGCACAAACACATTTGTTGGTACTTTATTCCTAAAACAGTCCTCACTCAGTGGATTTTTAAAAGCCATAGACATGGTATTTACTGTACTGGACACACACCAGTTTCGTGTCGCTAATGGAAAAAAACATACGGAGTGATAGATTTATCTGTCATGCTGGGCCTATTCATGTTCCATCCACATTCTTTATACCTGCGTCTTCAGCATGACACGGGGGAACTTTCAGGAGGTGCTTCCTCTGGGAAACTGCTGTATGAGATGATTCTGACAGCACATATATACACAATAAGCTCAGCAGGGTTTGGGGGATCTGTGCTTGCCACATGGACGCATTCCCTGCACACTGTCTGCTCTGAAGGGGAACTGTGAAATCCCATGATTCATTGGTTCTTGACACCCATCAGCCTACAAAGCCAAGAGTAATGTCTTGGTGTCAGCTCCAGAGCAAATATTATATTCATCCATCATCAGATATTCATTCATCAGTTTTGTCAATTTACCATTGTGGAGGTGAAAATGAATGCCCAAGTCTATCAAGATATTTAAGAGGATAATATGGGTCTAAAAATCTGAAAAATGCTATAAACGTGCAAACTGGCTGTCCACCAGCTGGAGCTCAGATGAAGTTGGACGATGCGGCAAGACTCTTAGCATGAAAGTAAAACTACTACTCTACTGAATACAGATACAAAATCACCTTTAGGAGTGACCCAGTCAACCAACCCAACAGACATGCTGTGAAATGAGAGAGAGAGCTGCTCACACTATGCGTCCTAACAATATGGTTGGGCTGAAGCAGTTATTTTAAGAAGAATGCTCTAAATCACAAATAGTTCACTTATTCTTGCCATTATATTAGTCTTTGTGTAAAATATAAAAGGAAAAAGCTTTATAATACTGGTCCATTGTTTCCTAAATTTGCCATAGAAAGAACAACCCAGAAGTAGTGGTCAGTGGCTGTAGTGGCGCTACTGAAGGTCATACTCTAGTTTCTAGGAAAGATTTGACACACATGAAAAATAAAATAGGATTATTTCTCAAATATCATAATTTAAGGCTCCAAAGTGATACACTGGCATAACAAACTACTGAAGGCTACCGCTTGTACCTTGATTAATTGGAGAATAAATGAATAACGTTTTTCTGAACAAGGCCAAAATATGGTAGAAGACTCTGGTCTAGCATGTGCAGAAAATGCTCTACAAGAAAGCTCTTTATGCCATTTCTATTAAAATGGTTTCTATAGAAATACTAGTATCGCCATTTCTATAGAAATCACCGGTTTCAGGAGCACATTTCCTCATCTGTCTTTTTGTCTAATTATATTTTCATTGCGTTTATGTTTTTATGTTGCCATGCCACTATAAATCTAGTCTACTAATTACTGCTTAACTATCTTCTTCTTAGTAAGCTTCCACAAACTTCTCCACTCTTCCAAATAACTGCAATATACAGCTTTACTCAAAGCAGATATAAAGTCAAAGCAACCAGTCTGCCTGCCTGCAATACAAGACGTTCCTCATTTCACAATCATGCGGGAACCAAACACAATTATCCTAATCTCCTGAAAAATGCCCCAAATCACTCCCAATTCCATTATCTACTTAAGAGGAGAAGTGCATGGTGTGTGTGCACTGGAAATCCACTGCTTTATTATCTTTTTTCAAGACTTGCCTAGACTCATCCTTTCACCTGCAACCTGCAGCAGTACATCATACATGCTGCAATGGTGACACTTTAATTGCCTATTAAATGAGGAGTGCTCTTAACCCACCCCAAAAAACTCTGCCATTGATTGAGGCAGCCTTTCATGTGGTTCCACAGGTATCCACAGGTTACACTGTTACAACAAATGTGGGATCACTATATTTTAGACATGGCAGCCTCCACTGCCCACACTGCTGTTTTTGCTTTTTTTGTTACCAAGGAACACACACCACCAAAAACCCCTAAAAGTAACACCAGATATCAAATGAATGTAATGGAGTAAAGATATTTTCATGTGAAATGTAGTGAAGAAAGTATGAAGTAAGCAAAAGAAAAATACTCAGTGGGTTGGTGACAGGGAAATGCACACAGTTCTAGTAGCTTCTCCACACACCTAACCCTTGTAGGCAGGTACAAACATACTGTATCTGTTTGTTCTGATTCTGTGAATCTCGTGTGGCTGTCACTTGTCAGTAAACTGTAAGTGTAACTCTCACTCTCTGCTCCAAGATGGAAACAGCACTGTCACAGGCCACTGCAGTAGCACAGTTGTTAGGGCAGTTGTTTACAAACCCCAAGGTAGTGGGTTCAATTCCCACTATACCCGATTCCTGGCTACATGTTGAAGTGTCCTTGGACAAGACGCTGTACCCCTGACCCTTGGCGCCTCAAAGGGGCAGCCTGTCCACAAAGAATTTCCCCAAGGGGATTAATAAAGTATTAATAATAATTTTATTAGAGTGCAGCTGACCTGCCTGAGTGTAAATGCTGATGTCACTGACAATTCTCAAACACAACACAGTCACTGGATATAAAAGAGGAAGCATGTATGTCCAGTGTGTTCTTGCTGCCTACATTGTTGGTCTTCTTAAATAAGGGATTAAATTGTCAAAAAGTAACAGGCCGCTGAACTTCATAGCTAGTTTAGGTCTGGACTATCTTGGTCACTCCACATTCTCCTTCGGGATTATCTGGTTGTTCAAATCAAGATATGATAACACTTTAATAATCTCCAGGGAAAATTCACTTATTACCTTGTCAGTGTTTCTAGTATTTGACTGCTTGTTACCAACCTGAAGCTTACATGTTGACCCACCCCCTCCTGTTTGGTCTTTTGAATGAAAGAGAACATTTTTTGACCTGTTGCCAAGCCTTTAAGTCTGGTCTTAACCTGTGGCATACAGTATCTAATGGAAATGCTGTCCAGCACTAAACATACAGTGTGGACCAGGTTACCAATCACAAAGTTTGTGTTTCGCTGAAAGCTGATTATAAAGGTTTGATACTAAACTAGAATACTAACCATATTGTTTTATGTGTTGTGAGGCCATGAAATGTTCTGCATACAGCAGTGATGCATAAGGTTGTTGTGAGACCAGCTCATCTCATAGGCCTGAAACAAGGGGGAAACTGATGTAACATCAGAAATGTGGAAGCTTACAGTAACTGTGATTTTAAACACTGCCATTTACCCGAGGCAACTATAATCAGCCTGTTTGTGCTTACATAAGAGTACAGGACAGTAACACACAACCACTTGAGTTCTAGAGAGAAAACTGATGTGCTGAAACACAGGCTACCAGCAGTTGCTTGAACATGGCTTTAACTGTGCCAGCATAAAAAGGATTTGCATGACTACACTCATGGATTGACCAACACAGGAAAATGAGAAAGTCCGTGCAGCTCAGTGGAGATGTACGAAGGAGGATGGTGGATTTACACAAGTCAGGAATTCCATTTTTTTTCCTTCATTTTTATACAACTGCAACATTCCACTATCATCCATTTAAATAATGATTTTAAAAAACGTTGTGGGAGGTGGGGTGATTTTATCTAGAAGACAACAGTGGTTCAGATGGTAAGGAACAATCCAGAAGCCATCACAGTACAGGTCTGTCATAAACTGGTTACAGCTAGAACATCAGTGTCACTGTCTGCAGTCAAGCTAGTTTTACGTTGCCATGGACTGAAAGGGTTCTTATCCAAGAAAGAAGCTCCAAAATCAACACTTACTAGCATCATTTTTTATTAAAAAGCTGCAATACTTAATATTTTACAAATTATCTGACTGGGCTGTTGTTGCCAAATCAGACCCACTCACCATCTGGCGAAACATAAGAGTAGGTCAAGCAGTTCTTATTTCAAACTCACATCAGAGTAAGTCACAGAAAACTTTGCTGCAGCCACACGCTGGACAGTTAGAAATTGGACCTAAGACTGAATAGGCAGCTTTATAGATAGATAGATAGATACTTTATTAATCCCCAAGGGGAAATTTTGGTGTTGCAGCAGCCATTACACAGAAAACATTTGAACATTAAGTAACAAAATCTACACAATGACAATACACAAAACACAGTACAAGAATAACACACAGTATAGACAATAATAACAACAAAACACACTGAAAAACTTGAATGGAAAGTGACTTAGTTACATAGTGACATGACTTAGTTTGTTATTTTGCAAAGAGAAAGCTAATCACTAATGGTAACAGCTAATGATAGCTTTGTGCAGGAGACCTGCTATATGGAGGAATATGTAATAAAAGAAACATGATGGGATGG
>OMLM01012145.1:0-21024 GCA_900302695.1 Helostoma temminkii
CAACTTCGACTGGACACTATCACACACAGCTGCTCTATATGTAACTACAGGGGCACAGAGAGAGAGAGAGAGAGAGAGAGAGCAGCATGATCGGCCTTCACATCCATAATGTAATAGGTTCGAACAGAAACCATTTAACTTACCTCTTGCTCAGTTTTTATGTGTGTTTTTAAATGCGTTCTCAAATCTAGTAATTTTTGATTTCTTGTAAGTCACAGTGTGCAGCTGGGACTGGTGCTGCAAATTTAAAATCTATAATTTGTTAAACCTGACCAATAATTTCAGTGAAATCCTGCTTGTATGAGATGATGCGTCTCTGTGTGTTACCATAATGGTAACCCAAGTTTCTGGAGACAGGCTAATAAGACCAGAGTGGACTCACGGACAGAGTAACAAGTAGTTCTGTCTCTTTAAGGGTAAGGTTAACTGAAACACTTTGGTTACGCTTAGCAAAAAGCTAAATGCTTGGTGATTGCAGGTGTCAAGACTCAAACTCTAGTTGAGCCCAACCTCCACATAATTAATTATCATCTCACAGCTGAAGATAATACTGTTCTCTGCATTAGTGCGTTAGACAATGTGGCAATACCAAGGGAACAGTGTAATAACTGAAACAAAGGGCTAAGCAGAAATTCAGAGTTAGCTTCAGGTCACCTGCCAGATGCTTGCCAGTGTGATGGGTTTTCCATGTAGGAAGCTACCAGTGCTGGATCCCAGCGTTCATCAAGATGAGTGACAAGTGTAGTGACAGTAAGTGAGGGAATGGATGTACAGCTGGGACAGCAGGTGAAAGTGATTAGCTGAATGGCTGAATGGTAGGACAGAGAAGCAGCAGAGGTGTCGAAAAGAGAGGCCAGGACACAAAAACAGCAAAACTCTAACACACTGTGATCCATTTACTGTATCGTACAGCGCACTTCACTCACGCTATGGGTGATAATTTTTTTAATTTTTACACAGGGATTTGTTTGTTTAGTTTTGGCTTTTAGGCTAGTAATGAAACTTAGTAGAAACAAAAGTAGCAGCTTTGGCTTTTTTGGTTGGCAAATCACTCTTTGATTAGAAAATGCAGAAGCCAGTCTGCTTCTGTGTGTGAAACTGGAAAACTGGATGAAGGATCAAATGAATAAAAATAAGAATACTTTTGGACTATTTAAGCATTTAAGAGAGTTTTTCTCCTCTTTTTCCCATTTTTGCACCCATTAAATGCAACTTGGTAAAAGTAAATTAGTCAGTGAATAGGTTTACCATTTTGTGTGTCCCCTTCTTCTCTCTTCTTATTTGTTTCTTTTTTTTTTATTAATTTGTCTTTGATAATAAAAATATGCCATCAGTTTCTTAGTCCCCAACATTTCACCCTGATTTTATGAAGAGATATTAGTTAATGTTCAAGAGCAGTAAACACATACTATAACACAGACTGAAAAATGCTGCTACCTGTCCTCCATGATTAAGTAGAAATAGTTAAAGTAAAAACAATTGGTAGTTAATGTAGTTGACTAATTTTAAACTATGTCATGTTTTGGACTATTGTGAAACTGGGCACTGTAACAGCATCATCTCACTTGCTTGCTGAGGATTTTATATTAGAAGATGTAGATCTCCGTTGTAGTACACTCCTCAGCTTCTTTAATCAAGTTGTTCCTTTTTTTTCCTTTCTTTTTTTACAGCACGATACCATCGCCGTTTCTTGCTCAGCGCCCTGGGCGGCCTAATCGTCAAATCCATCAACACACTCACACCTCACATCAGATCAGCATGCCGCTCTTTCAAGGAGATGGACGTTGTAGCTTTATCAAACAGACAAAGCAGTGATCTTCCCTTCCGGCGTAAAACAACTACATACACCTTACAGCAACAAACGCCTCTGTGTGTGTATGTGTGTGAGTATGGAAGCAGAACAAGTAGATGGGTGTAATTTCACAGGTGTGTGTGTGTTTGTGTGAGTGTGTATGTGTGTGTGTGTAGGTGGACCTTGCCTCAAGCTAAAGTCATTGAACAGTTAAGGAGTTCCTGCTACACTCCAGGCAAAAGCTGAAATGCAACCGTCTGACCACGCGTGAAATTACCACCCTTTCATGGGTGCAAAACACACACACACACACACAAAATGCTACCTGGACGTTCCCAAATTCACAAACATACTGTAGTACAGTACCTGCAAACACACTTGTGATAAAAGCATGTGCAGAAAAGCATGTCACGACTGTTAGCAGTAACAAGAGCCTTAGAAGTGGTAATGGTGTGTGTCTGAAGTCGTTTTGGATGGTATTATCCACTGGAATATCTGTATTTGCAGCATACAGCACTTTTCTCTCCTTACTGAGCAGATAAAAGGAATACAAAAAGATGATAAAAGAAACTTCACCTCCTGCCATATTCATCAGATAAAACATTAAATGAAACTATAAAAGAGGTCGCACTGAATCTCAGAAGAATCATTATTTCTGTGCACACAGACACAGTACGATTATAGGAAAGCTTCACACTGGACATGTCACCGTACAAACAACAGTGGCTGAATTTCACCGACAAAGTCTGGTTTCGGCATCTTGCCCATGCTGGCTCATTGTAACCTTTTCAAGACATAGAATGCAGGCTCTGCAACCCGTTGTCTTTCTCCGAGCATCAGATGACTTTCTGTGACATCTCCTACAGATGCTGAAGAAACCCATCTGCATCATTATACGATGCACAGTCTAAAGCCCTTTTCACACATGCACTCCGGGCATCTCCAGGCAATCAGGTCCGGACTTTACTCGGAGTTGCAGTTGCAGTTGGAAATGCGTTCACACATCAGGATAAATAGTCTGTTTGATTTTAGTGAGAGAGGGTGTAGGAGGCACGAACAAAAAGTTCACAGCGGAAATCAGCAGATTTTTGCTTACGCCACGGAAGCAGAGCAAATCACATGATTAGAAACAATGCTTAATGTTTATAACCCCAGTTTCATGAAGGAGCAACAGCAGAAAGTATGATAAATATCTCCTATGAATAATATGAATGTTATGCTGAGCAGATCTATTAACAGTGAATGCCCACACTCTCGCTATGAATACCCTGAGAATTACCGTCTATGTTTATACCCAGGCTCACAGGGACATTACAGGGACTTATAATGTAATAGGGGCCTGGCAGGAGAAAGCCTGTGTGATGTCCATGGGTGTTGACACCAGTGTTTGCGTTCACACATGTAGCTCACCCAAGTAAAGTCCAGAGAAAGTCTGGAGTCCAGTGAATGTGTGAGGGGCATAAGACTACAATAATAAACTACATTCGTCACCTGGCAGATGTTAAGCAGGTGATGGCACACCGGAACCAGCATGTGAACTGGGGAATACTTCAGACCAACACACAATTCACAGATCGAGATGGGTCCAAATCCACAATCCACAATAAAGTCCACAGGTCAGATTCCAGTTTCCAGCCCACAAAGATAAAATAAGAAGACAGGTTAATCAGAGCAGAGATGATCAGGGATCCGGGAGTCAGATCTGGTAACACGTTAATCAGGTTAAGGGCAGAACAGATATTAGCTTGATATACAGAACAGAGTCACAATCCAAATAGTCCAAAAAAAAAAAAAAAACAACTCAAAATCCACAGTCCAAATGTACAGTGACAGGTAGGCTGCAGAGCAGACAATCTGGCAAGGGAGTGAGAGAGGCCAGAGAACACTTTGTTCATTTATTTCACTTTCTGTGCTGCTTGCAGTTATTGTGGGCTTTTGTTTATAAAATATTCTTGATGTACTGGATGTACAGAAATTTGATACAGTGGAGATAAACTTTTCAGGAGAAACTCAAACTTTCATGTGCATTTGCATCAGCAAATATAAATGACCAGCATTTGATGTTCTGTCACTATTTACCTGTGGTGACCATAGAGTTATAGCGCACTACTTTAAAGTGCTTTAGTCAAGCGATCCTACCACAACATGCTTACTTTCCACTGCCCTACATAAATGTTTCATTAGATCGTGCAGTTTCCACTTAACTTAAATTTTTAATACAAAGAAGTAGCATGCAAACATAATTAGGGCTGTAAATAAGGATGAGTTTGCCCAATCTGAGCTCTTACTTTCATCCACTTACTTTTATCACATCTTTCAATAGAATAAAAGGTTCAGAGGTGAATATTATGGTCTAAATGCAGCACTACCACAACGTTTTCACAAAGTTTACTCTTAGCTTTCAGGTCACTACAAGAGAATACCTGTTTGTTTTTATGTTTATCATGCATAGTGTGAATAATAAGAACCACTACTTTCGGCCGACTATAGGTTTTCCATTAGTTGAGCATCTAACTGATTTTGAATGTTCAATAACACTCAGCTTCTCAATTGACACTAAAAACAGCTCAGCTTACTTAGGCTGAGAGCTCGATACAGAATCCACTCATGGTTTCTGTCTGTCAATCAATCCATCAATCTGTGTTAGGCCTCACATGCACACAAACACACAAGCAGGCACACAGCCCTGAGTGCTGCTTTAGCAGGTATAATACAGTCTCAAGCCTTTCGCTAGGCACTGTGTCACATTGCGTTATCCCAATTTCAGATCACAGCGAGCATCATTTAGACACACACATGCAGTACGTGTTGCTTACACACACACACACACACACTGAGCCATCACAGCAGTCGTCAGTTAGATTTGGTTCTTTTGAAGCGGAGCAGAAGTGCAGTAATGTCACAGCCTTGGGCGACAGACTGCTAGCACCCTGACACCCATATTACACCCTCCTTCTCCCCTCCAGCTCACCCCAACCCTCCCCTTGCCAGCCAGCCAGCCCGCCCACCAGCACTACCTTCCTCTTCCTCACAGTGAACACGCTGAAACACACACACATGCAGACTGTCACGGCATATCTAGCTCCAAACTCCGACTCAGTCTCTGTGTTTTTAATATCTCCACATGTGCACTATTTCTGGAGAAGCACTGTCCTCTCCAGGTCCAGGAGAAGGAAAGAAAGAAGACAGCAATTCAGTATCTGCAAGTGGATTGATGAGCTGATATCATGTGCAATTACAGCACGTCACCATGACTTTACATTCATATTAAACACAGATATGACTAAGATGCGTTTAATAACTTTGGGTTCATTGCATCGAAACAAAACCAACTATATGCTTAAGAAATTTTACTCCAATGTTTCACAAATGTTTACACATTTCCAGAAACAATGGCTCAATTTGTCAAAACCTCAAATGCAAAACTGTTTATTACTTTGTCAAACTAATGAAAAAATGAAACACAGCACTCAAAACCATGTTCGCTCTTCTGAAAACTAATTTCTTCCACCAGGACAATGCACACAGCTATTGTATGTTTTGGCTTAATGAGGTCATGTTACATTCAAATGCATACATGTCTGTAGAAAAATGTTTTTTTCTTGGTTTGGTTAAGTGTAGGAATTGTTCACCCCCAAATAGCATTTACAGTACTATATGTATATGCAACAAAAGATTGCCTATTTTAGGTAGTAAACCCAGTAATGTCACCGATATACTAGTACAATGAGAAACACTACAAAGAAAATCAGTGCAAACATACAAAATGGACACAAAAACTGTTACTGCAATACAGTTCAGCGGAACTGACAAAAGCAATTTACAAAATGCAATGAAACAATTCAACAAATCACTTTACATCACATTTCTGAGCCTTTGTAGATCAGAGGTGGGATATAGATCCTGGTCAGGCCAGAGGATATCATCCACATAGACTACAATGTTCTCCCTGGCTAATTAGCAGGAGAAAAAAACCCTGGCATGATAAATGCATCCCTTGTCATCACATGCATCTTCTCTTATACTCTCACACATGATTGAAGTGTTATTCCAGCTGAGTTTGTACAATATGTGAGGAACATATGGTCAGTGAGTGTTGCATTTTGAAGACCAGTGTCTTTAGATGAACAGTATGCTAAATGACAAAGTTTGTGTTCAGAGGTTTGCAAAACTGTGATTTAGAATCATATTAAGTGAGAGCAGTGGAACTGTTCTTAAAGTTGAGCAGTCTAGAGTCATGTTATTGATACGTGAGCCTCAAGTTTTTCAAAACTGCGTGAATAGTTCAATTTTTTGTTTAAAATGGGGGAAAACAACAGAAATCAATGAA
Organism: Helostoma temminkii; assembly: GCA_900302695.1. Lineage (NCBI taxonomy): Eukaryota > Metazoa > Chordata > Actinopteri > Anabantiformes > Helostomatidae > Helostoma > Helostoma temminkii. Next base: position 6,123 of record OMLM01012145.1, read on the forward strand.
TGTGGTCCGTTCAATTTCCTTGGGTGCCTGCTCTGTCTAGTCATTGGTCACACTCCAGCTGAACAACATTGTGTCAAAAGATTTTCAAAAAAATCACAATTATGTTTGTGTGCACGAGGATTTTTATTAGTGAGCAGGTCTGTGGGTGTTATTTGCCATTGTGTGTGTGTGTGTTTATCTTTTGTCATTTGTATAAACAGCTGTGTGGATTTGTGTAGAGGTGTGTGCAGTGACTCTTGTGTGCATTATGGAGTGTAGCTGTGCATGGATGCATATTAGTTGGTTTGCAAGTGCAAGTGTGTGTGTGTGTGTGTGTGTGTGTGTGGTGAGACAGGCCATGGCCTGAGGTCATATCTGCGTCAGGCGGCTGCTAGAGCTCAGTGCCAGAGCATGATTCCCTACGCCTTTAATTAGAGACATTAACATACACACACATGCAGTACACACAGCCAGAATCTCTCTCTCTCTCTCTCTCTCCCAAACACACACACACTTTTTCACACTCTCACTTCTTCCTCTCTCCCCTTCTGTCTCTCTTTCTCTCTGTCTCCCACAATAGGCCTGTTGCATGACCCGAGGCTATGCCGACCACACCACATTAAAACCTGAACTAATCAACCTCATACTCTCATGGACACTTACACACACACACACACACACAGAGTAGCCCACACACATACGAGCTGCACTTAGCTCACACTAACCTTACACACACACTTGACTCTCAGGCATAGTCGAGGCATGTTGCGACTGTGGTGAAAAGCAAATTAAACTTTGAACACAACCAAATAAACCAGAGGCCCGAGTCAATTTGGGAATAGAGAGGAATGCAGGGATGAGTTGGTGTGCCCCCTTAAGCTTTTTAACTGCACATGGAAGAGTAGCCAAGAAGGACAAGTCAATGTGTCTGGCTGTGATCAAACTGCACCAATCACCCATTGAATAAATGTATAATGGTGGAAAAGATAAAGCATATAAAGCATGTAAAGCATGGACATGTGTAACCAAATCAGGTAGAAACATACTAAGAGGTGCTGTTTGCTCTATGTGATGCAGGTCAAAGAATAAAAAGGTAATGGCTTTTAAATCTCAGCAGCAGAATAAAACTGTGAGACGAGAGCAACGGTTGTTGCAAAGAAAATGTGCATAAATGTGTTTATGTAGGAAACACAATGTTTATCTAACCTTCACCAAGTAGATATTTTAACCCAAACACATATCAGCTGCCTGTAACTAGCCATGTTACCCGGCCTTGCCTGGGACACACCACAATTAAAAAGTTACAATTACTTCATTGTCTTTTTTAGATTCTGAAATTATTAAACTTTCTTCAAATACAAACTGAAAAAAAAACATATTAAGATTTTTAGAAGCATATAATTTCTTATTTTTGACAAAACAAGGCTAACTGGTTTGGAGCTAAAGTCTCTTCGTATTTATTTATGAGGCCTCAGAGGAAGCACTTTTCTACTTTCAGCTGGAGAAGGCCAATATGAGGCTGGAGCTCTATTCTGAATTGACCCCTTCCACTTTATTAAAGGCTCTCTACAAGGTTTGTTGTCCAAACTTCCAAACATGGGGTCCAACGATGGTTCAGACAGCAATGAAAACCAGACTAAGACACTTCGCATAACATTTTGTATAAATGTGCCAATATTCAGCTGTGGGAGTCGACAAACAAACAAACAAACCGAACACTAGTTTGCTTCAGTGTCTTTTCGTGAGTATTTAACAAAATGTATGTAGTTGTACACTGTTGGAAGCTGCCAGTATTGTAATATTCTTAATTGTATGTTGTATGCTCTTTTATCTGCAGTGCCTAAACACAGTGACAGGTATCCTGCAGGAGGCCTGTGCTGGATCTTCACAAATCAAGACACAAATGAAGAAACAATCAGTAACTCACAGAAACCTTTTTTCCAAATCAGCAGGCTTCTCTCCTCTCTTTAAAAATCTGTAGGTTTCCACTGGCTAGTTGCTTGAGGTGTGGACGTAACAGTAGCCTGGGGGTGCATATTCAGGGATCCTTGAGGCTGCCATAAGGAAGTATTGTGAGTAATAGAGGCACTGGCCACTAACCTGCAGCTAAGTACACTGTGAGGCACACACACACACACACACTGCACACTTAATGTCTTTGATCCATAAATACATAGCACACACACAGACCCCTGATAAATCAGCATACTGTATTGACAAAACTATTAGAGGATGTTGCACCTGTTTCTGCATCACTTGTATTCACCCTTTTTTTTTATTATTTTACCAAAAAACAAAATGATCCTGTTCAGAGGGTGACCACTATATTCCATCTGTGCGTCAACCTTTTTCAAAATGTGTTTAATATTATTATTACTAATTATTACTATTATTAAAAGTCATTATCTTCTCTGTTTGAGCTTCTCAGTAATTCTTAGCTGATCAATGAATGAGTTGGTCCTCAGTCTGATTTGTAGTAAAGACATTGGAAGGTGCTATACCTTTTACTCACGTTTACCACTCAGTATTTTAATTACTATTGGAAACTGTAAGACTCATGTGAAACACACACAAGTACAGCTGTAAGGCCAGCAAGTTGAAGGATAGGATTTGGTTTTGCATACAACCCTACAATAATCTCTATTTCTGCATAAATATGACCTTAATGTGACCTGATTTTCATGCAAGTTTTAACACTACATAAAGAGAAGCAATTATACAAATAGAAAAAATCACATATATTAATTTACTTATTGTGGGAACCTAACAAATCACCTATTTGTACATGGAAAAGTAGGTGTGACCCCCATTTTTGCTTCCTTGCATGAACAAAAAGAAAGAGCTCAATGGTTCATACTTCAAGCACTTCTCACCTGGAAAACTACTGATTATTGACTTCCCTCAAGTGAGCGTTGGTGACGTTCGCCTCAGGCCCTTGACCAGCTCCTCCACCCTCCCCTTTAACATGCACCCATTCACACTCACATATAAAATGTACAGTTGACACCAGACACATGCAGCCTCAGAGGCAGAAGGAATTGGGCATTTAGAATTGTTCTAAGGGAAACCATGCACATATTTAGTGTTGAGAGAGAGGTTAGCGAGAAAAGAAGGGGGGTCAAACGTGGGGAAGAGAGAGGTATGGTGAAAGGGGTGCGCATTGTCTGCCTTTTTTTTTTTAATCCACGAGCAGCAGCATTGCCTGAGGGGCTTCAGTCCTGCCACTCCCTGCCAGAGAAGAGAGGCTGTCACTCTGTGTCTGTGTCACTATGTGTGTGTGTGTGTGTGTGTGTGTGTCCCAGTGTATCTCTATGCATTTCATCAGTATATATGTGCACATATATGTGTTTCTGTTCCTTTTCCATTTGTGTGTGTGTGTGTGTGTGTGTGTGTGTGTGTGTGTCACACCCACTCTATGTCAGCTGCTTAAAGCTGCCATACCACATTGTGTCGCAATCTCTTGCTCTCTATTCGTGGGCTTCCGTCTCTCACTCACTCGGTCCTGATTGGCCAACGTCTTGGTTTCGGGTGCTAACCGAAGCATTTATAAGCAGGGGAGGGAGGCAGTGTTGAAAGGGGACAACTTTTAGTCATTTAGGCTGTAAGATTTCTGCACAATGTAAGAATTTGCATGATGCAGTTCAAAGACTGGATATGCCTTGAAACCTGTTGTACAGCAAGATTTTTAAATTTTGTAGCAAATCTACAGCTATCAATTTTAATTCACAGCATTAGGCGCTGTGGAACACAATCAAATCCCAAACCAAGACACTTTGGGGACTTGTGTGTTTATTTGGAGAATTTGTGACATCAAAACATGAGAGCCTCTTCTCGGTTAGGACAGCTTGAATTAAAAATATCACCAGAGTGACAGACACTGGCCTGTTTTTATTGTCAGTAAAAGTATCAGTTGACTGATGTGAGGTTGCAGTTTTGTGTTTGCTGCCATCTGTCTGGGTTGTCTGGCTGGATTCAGAACGTCAGAGCTACACGAGGAGGTTTCCCACGACTGACAGATGTGTTAAAGCCGAATTGGCCCTCGAAACCCAGACGTGTCACCTCCGACACGCGGCTGTCAGCTTCCCCCTGACAAGCTCTGGAAGTGAAATGTCTCTCTTGTTCAATTCAAAAGAAAGCATCAGTTTCTTAAGAGTTTAAAACTGTTTTTGTTGTTTGAGTAATTAATACATTTTAATGAAATTCCAAGAAGCCACATTTTGCTTTCAGCAGGAAAATAATATGTATGTATGTTCTAAAAAATCTGGATGATTTGACGACACAGTTTTGCTAACTCAAATATGGCTATAGTGCAGTTTTAGGGAGATTTGACATGAGGCTAAAAAAATATTCATCGCTCCACACAATAAAACCTTCAGCCTCCAAAGACATTTATATCCACACACTACAATTCATAATGAAAAATGTTATGTCTTTATACATTTGAGTCTAGTAAATCACTAATGTTATTTAAATGTGTACCTTTACAGTTTGCCAGCACTGTCACTTTATAGATGAAAGTGAACAGATTTCCAGTGATATAATTAGATGTATCAAAAACAAGAGCCTGAAAATTGTGACAAATACTAAATATGTTTCCATGTCACACTTACAGAAAGCCACAACACATCCCTCATTCAGTCCCTCTAGGATTTCACAGTTTCACCATCATAATGACAGTAAATTCTGTGTGTATTAGAAATTTTGTCCAGTAACTGATTTGAATTTAACACCTCATACTACGTGAGAGACTGCTAACACTATGCTGTTTCTGTCTTAATGAAAATCCCATCCACAAAAGCAAATGAAGGAAGAGGACATATCAGATTTTGGGATATTGTATGTCATTTGCGAATGTCAGGATTCATTATTCATGTGCAGAGAATGCCCACAACATCTGGGAGACGTAGGACATCTATGAAGATTTCTGCTAAATGTAATGATGATGATGTTTTGTACTGAGGGGGGCCAAACTTTACAATTCTGTAGTGGAACATAAACAAAAATTATCGATTGACAAAATACACCAGAATGGCTGAAATGTGGGAACAACACACAATGCTGCTGCATCCAAGTTCTGTTAAATTGAATACACACGGTTGCTTCACAAACGGTGTGTATGTGCTGTGCAGGTGATTATGTGTGACAATGGCTCAAATTAAATGTTTAAACATGGGGTGACAAAAAAAATTTTTTTTTACAATTTTTATTTCCACTGACAAAAAATCCCCCAATAGCAGCATGTGTTGCAATTTTTAGGAAGGACGTTTTAGAAGAAAAAAGCCCCTGCAGGTAAAATTCAACTGTGCTATATTGGTATTAGTGCTCAAACTGTCTGACTTAAATGGATGACAAAGCTTTTTAATGCACATGGGAAACTATGGATAACAATATCTCGAAGAACTACAAACGATAATACAGATTGCTATATGTTACATGGATCATTGCATGTGAGATTTTTAACACTGCTCGTAAGACGATGAGATAAAAATCCCCAAATTCTTTGTGTGGACACCACGGACAGGCTGATAACTATCGATGTAGGTTGAATATCCATTTTGTTTTGACTACTTTATAAATGTGGTCGCTACAAATAAGACATTACCATGTCAAAAAGCATATTGTATCAGGCAGAAAGAGTAGAGGTGTGGAAAGACAGGGCCGACTTTTAATTCTTTTAATTCTGCTGGAGGAAGCTGGTTAACCCTTAAGTGTTTCGCCCTGAGGACATCTATGAAAACTTAATCAGCCCCACCTGGGACGGGCACCTCCATAACAATGACTGCTCATGTGTGTATATGAATTGTGCATTCATGGAAAGTCTGCGGGCCATGGTCAGTGAGGTATGCAGGTCTATGTCTTATTGATGAGCAGTTGGCTGGATGGTTGGAGTTTGTGGTGTGGTGGCAGCACCACAGAAGAAGAAGAAAAGAGCAAATCAGGAGATGAAGGCATCCTGAGGACCATATGCATCCCATTCAGATCGGTTAGCATGCCCAAAGGCATGAGAGCTTTCATCTGAATATGCCAACTTTGTACTGCATGCAAAAACACCACAGTAGCTGCAGGTCAGTGTGGTCTGTTCAATGTGTGTGTATGTGTGTGTGTGTGTGTGTACAGTGTTGTGTCTGCCTGTTAACATCGATACTTTCAGTGTCAGTGTTCTGCCACTCATCAATAGCATTGATCACATGGTATCTTTTCTACTGTGTACGGTAATGCAATGAAGCTAATGGGAGCACGCACACACAAACACACACACACACAGTTCATCTCACCTGAGAGGTAATTTCTTTCTCTTGCTAAGAGGCATCAGAACAAAACATTCATTTATTATTCAGAAATATATTATTCATCCATTCAATTAGCCACTCTTCTCCTTGCCCAACTTAAAGAATCATTGTGGGCAACAGATATGATATGAACACACACACACATACACACACACACACACACACAATAGAAAATAAGGGGAAAGTTCTGATTGGAAACTAATTAATCAAATTTCAGGGACACATACACAGCTGAATGACATGTGGGGTTTTTAATAACAGTATTAGCTTTAACATGATCACAATTTGTTATTCTTGATTTTTATGTTATTTATACTTTTTTCAAATCATTAAGGTTCCAAAGTCGACCCTCTGAATCTAAGGGCAGAGGATGTTGTGGTGCAGACTGTAAGGTCCGCTCAGGGACGGATCGTGACAAACTGGGTCCATGGGCACGGACACATTAAACCTTCAGTTCTGAAAATTACAAATTGACTACATATGATGCTGTTTTGTCTTTAGTAGTAATTTTGTGTGTTTATTCTGTTGCATTGTTTCTGTTTTCATTTTGGTCATTTTGCATTTTTTGACTGAGCTCTGCAACTTTCACACAAAAGCCTTTCTCTGACTTCTCGAACCCCTGAGCCTGTGAGTGTTAGGCCTATTCAGTAATCCATCCATGAGCCCACTGAAACAAAGGTGTTTTGATTGAGGATTGTTTGGTGCATGAATTGTGTTGTTATGGTCTTGAGTTGTATGGTGTGGTAGTATATTTATATGATTTATTTTAATGTTTCTGTTGCAGATTTTCTGATTGACTTATGCTTCACTAACTAACAGCGCACACACACTGACGTGCAGGTTAGTGTCAGTGTGCCAACCTCCACATAATTTTGGGGATAAAGTCTTGACAAACCAAAACAGCTTCCAGTGAGTTTTAGTCGGAGGACACAGTCCCATTCGTCATATTCTTCAAAAGAAAAAGACTCATCCATTTAATATTGTGCATTGCTCAGAGCCACCCATCATTAGACTAGATAAAGCAAGAGATAGAGAGTGTCAGACAGAGAGAAAGAGAGTGGAGATAGAAAGAGAGTAAAGAGAGAGCGGGAGTGAGCAGTAAGTGAACTTCTGATAGAGACACTGAGCCATTTTTTTTGTCCTTCCTCAGAGGAGATAATTATCTTTCGCATATTCATATATGCAAACACAACATGAATAATTGCCCTGTCCACCTTCCTCCCCCTCTCTCAAAAGGTTAGCTCATTAATTACAGCACAACAATTAGCAGGAAATATTTTTATAATAAATTATTTGGTGTTTCTTTAGTGCAAGTGTTTGTGCATAACTTACAGCAGGGTCAAAGACCAGGACAGCTGTTACGGATGTCTGTAGCAAATGGGGGGCTTATGCTAATGAGATATATGTCTGCACCAGTTAATGTGGGTTATGGAGTAAACCTATTTCAAAATAAAAGCACAGAAGCACTATCAAAACAAAACCACACATGCACATTCGAATACTGTATAAGGACATAATCGCACATGTCAAGACAAAAACATGCACCCACAGACCAAACACTCTTTCTAACCCTCATTCTCTCTCCCTCTCTCTCTCACTCTCACACACACATACATATACACACACACATAGTGGTCTGAGTGTTGGTTGTTGCCTGTGGGCCTGTGGTCTTTGAACTGCCTCTCAGACTCCAGTCTGTCCAAATTCACTATGAGAGATCCAGCTCTCTACCAGCGTAAACTACTGCAACTCAAACACACAAAGAAAGAAACACACACACAAACCCAAAGACAGGCAGACAGGCAAACATGAGCGCTGAAACACACACACTCTGATGGAAACGCTCTTATTTCTGCTGTCTACAGCTTCTATCTGCAGAAGTTCCCTGAAAGTCATTCCAGGTTTCTACCTGGAGTCAAACTTCTAACGTTCTAACCTAAAAGTTCAGAGATGTTTTTAAGATCTGCAAATTGTTTACAGCAATAGAGTTCTACTATACTTTGACATCAAAAGAAGCAGAAATGTTGATCTGAAGAACCAAACTGCATCATTTCTGAAAATGTGTTGCTGGATTCTGCAATCGGTCTTTACTCTTAATGTTACCGTAATGTGTGTAAAGCATTGCTCAGTCATAGACAATGCAGTCCTTCCAAAACTACCCAGCACTTAAAAGAAGTCATGTTATGCATAGTTTCGAGTTCATATTTTTATCCTGGGGCTCTACTGACATAGTTTTGGATGGTTTTGAATTCCAAAACCTGCTTTTACACAGTATCTCTTCTGACCCTCTGTCTGACACTGTTTATTTTAGCACCTGCCCCCCCAGCAGTGGGCTGAGTTTTGGCCAGAGCTCAGTGACGGAGCACCACTCTGTTCTTCCATTGGTTTCACAGCCTACACAAACAATCTATAACTTATTAATTTACCTCTAATACTTTGCCATTCAAAATATCAACTTTGTGTGACATGTGGACAAGAGGACAATATGACAGAGGACAAGCCAAACAACCTCAAAAACAAAGATTACTTAGCAATACTGGGCAAGTTGTGAAATGTGTGAAGTGGAGTGAACAGTTTGCTTTTCTTCTAAAAATCAAGATGTGTCCAGTGTTGTCTTACATTTTCTTTTTTTTGGAAAGTACCAAAAAAAGTACATTTTCCTTTACAAATGAAAATGTGTCCACTAGACCAACTGCTCTCTACATACACAAAGTACAGCTAGGCCTGAGCAGAGCTGTGGAACACTTTACTGCTAACCTGAGGAGGCGTGTACTCATATGCAGGGTCAAGAGAAAGTCTCACGACTGAATGGACAGAGTGGACAGTGGTTTGGCAGACATTTGGTTTTGATCATCAGGCCATAATTTCTTCTATATATTGAGCTCACATTTTAAAACTTCCATTTTGGATTCTTCTGTATCTGGGTTTCTTAAAGTTCAGCCCTGTCTAGACATTTTGCCATAGGTTAACAGTTCACCAAAGTCAAAACGACTCTACCTTTGCAAGGGAAACCACTGCTCAGCTGAACTGAAACAGATTTAAAAGCGGGTATACACTGTGCGATGTATTGCGTGTGCCAAACGTGGTGATATTATTGGTCGTGGCTCAAAAATGGTGGTCTTACATTGCATCGTGAGAGAGGTTTAAAGATGGCTGCTGTCAGGATCTTACCACCAAAGACAGCCTAAGACAAATTTCTTTCAGAAATTTAGGATGACCGTCTCGCAGTGTTACTTCTGCTACGATCAACGTCTGCTAACCAGCCAATAGTAAAATCGTATGATAAGACGCACTGAATTCACGATGAGACTTCATTGTTTACAAATATTGCGGCATGATAATGGATGGGGCACCTTTTCACCCATAAAGCAGCTGTCTAAAAAGGGCTTTAACAATTATGTCAGATCCCAGTTTATTAGAGCCACTTTGCACAGTGTGGCTTGCTGTGAGCTTTTAAGGCTGGAATTTTACAGTCTGTAGCCTCTTTAATCTGAAATTTCAGATAAAAGTGCTGATGAGCCCAAACCCTTAAATTAAAGTTTGAAGAAATGTTACATAAACAAACAAATCTTTAACACCAGCTCCTCACAGGTGGTCTCTACAGGTGTGCTATTGCAGCCTTCTTTCAAAAAAACCACAAAATCTACAGACATCATCTTGATATTGGTGATACTGCTCATGAAGACAATTATTTTTAAAGCCTATACTGACAAAAGGTTTTTTCTAAGCCTAATCTTTGAACTGAGCAGAATTTAGTGATTAGCAGCAGCAGCAGGTTTTATATGTATTTCCCACCTCTTGCATGTAGCCCAGAGAGACTTTCCCCTTTTCTGCTGTGTGTAGCATTAATAGCAGCTGCGTTAAACAAAAAATCTCAATGTTAACTGTCCCTTAGCACACGCAACAGGTGTTTACAGTGACAAAAGATGCAGTTTTGCTCACAGCATTTAACGCAAAGTGAATAATATGACATGATGGTATCAGATTCCTTTGGTCAATATACTAAAGGATGTAATGCTTTACTGTCGCAGTGCTGAGCAGCAGATAATTTCCTCTCTCTTCTATGAAGGCCTGGCATCTTCTCACTTTAATCCACGCTCTCTCCTCATGTTGTGAAATGAGACATGATTTGACTGCGCCGCCGTACGCCGTGCGTGCAGCTTGTCTCCCGGCTTTAAAGAAGCACCGAGCAACCTGTCTTGTTCATTTTTACGTGAAGACTAATTTATCCACACTTCCTCTCATGTCGGCGCCACTCTTACACTGCAGCGAATGAGTTGTTGACTTCCACAGAGGCGGGAAGGTGTGCACGCGTGCACTCATCAGTAAACTGTGTGTTTTGTGTGTGTTTGAGGGAGAAATAGAGACAGAGATGACGCCTTGGCGTTTGAAGAGTGAAAGGAAACATTTGCGCACTCTCTCCTCCCATAAAACATATTTGTACATTTCATCGCCAATAAAAACAGCAAATCAATCTCATCCAGCACTCTTCAGAGGACCCTTTGAAGTCTTCTTAGTAAATGACCTCCCACTCTTCCCATCAACCGCAACCTACAACACCCCCCTTCCCAAAAAAGACTAGTGCAATATTTATCTCACTTCACAAAATTTTGAAGTTTTTTTTTTTTTTCCTTTTTGGAAAATCCTTGAAATTTTCATCAAAAGTATTCTAATCAGGCACTCCTCAGGTCAACTAATGAGTTGGCGGGAGTGGGGCCCTCGCCAGGCGGTTCTCTTCAAAGGGCTAGCTCATTAGCGTTAGCGGCTCTGATTATGATACTTTTACATGCTCCCCTCACACACTCGTGCACACAGACACACTCACTGACTATCCATCTCTTTCTTTCAGACATACACATAGAGCTGTCATTAGCCCTGTTAGCATCATTAGCATCATTAGCAGCCAAGGTCAATGTTTGAAGCCAGACAGAGACAGATGATCAACCTCCATCTTCCTTCAACCAGCTTTTCAAAATGTCTCCTGGCTACTGTAACAGCTCCAAAGTTACGGTACTGCAATTAAGCCAGAGGTAAAAGAGGGGAGAGGAAAGGAAGAGGGTAGTAAAAATGTAGAGAAGGCAAGTGAAAAAGACAAAGTGTGAAATAAACACAAGGAGAAATAAATTACGCTTTGCCCTTTCTGCTTTTTAGCTTTCCAGGTTTTTAGAAGCAAGCGTTTCCCACCATCTTTCTTTACTGGCAAAGAGAGAAAAAAGTCCACATGTGATTTGCCACAACTCCACTGAGAGTTAATTAAAAAAGATGAAAAAAAGATGTCACCCCTTGTTGGATTATTCAGTCTCCCATTTACCTCTTGATAACATCACATCTCAGTCTCTGTGGCAGAGACTTTTTGGAGGACATTTACATTTTTGCTGACAAAAAATGGACTGTCATGGTGAAAGCACAGTAAATTTTATTAAATGATATTAAACATAGCACTGGTTCTCAAGTTTGAGATCTTTGTTATGTTTTGATTAATGTGGCATATAACCCTCACACCCCTGGTCTGAGTATATAGATTGAGTACATCTAAAGCTTTGGACTTTCTAGTCGAGTTGCGATTTGACAGCATGGCATGAATGTGTAATGCCTCCTTAGCCAACACTGACAGAAAATTACAATTCTATACAACCAAACTGCAATCACACATTTGTAGGGAACTGTAATTGTGCTCAGACTACAGTTTCTGTGAACACAATGAGGACATGCTGGTAATGTAAATGGAAAGTCACAAATATATGATACTGCACGTTATTAGAAACAGTCGATTCAAACACACAATGTTTATTAACCTTCAGACAAATCCATAATTTTTCTGTAAAATTGAAGCTTTTCTTGCCTAAACCCAGGCACATTGCTCTGTGTTGTGAGAGCCCTGTGCATTATACAGCCCCCAGCGAGCAGCAGGCCCCAACATGTTCAAGATGTGGTCTACAGTAGTCTCCTTCTGACACTTGAACAGGTTTGTGTCTAGTTAAGAATTATGAAGAATTAAACCACAGACATTAGGAAAAAGCCAAATTTGAATAAAAGTTAAAAAATAACTGAATTATTTGGCAGACTATTTCTTTCTTTCTTCATATCTTGAAACCTCATATTGAGGACCACTAGTCTTAAGTAGAATCACTGCCGTGTCATCTTTGTCATCAGGATCTCCAAACTTTGCCACATCAGATCAGCATAAAACTTTTTCACAGTTATTTTTTAAACTTTAGGCTTTTGTGCGGAACATAAAATAAATAAAAGCCATAGAATCCCGGTAGCAGAAAGGCTACAGAGTATTCCACATAACTGCAACATCCCCAGTTTAAATCCAGCAGACTGGACTGCCATTCTGTCTCCTCACTGTCAGTTATTAAATAAATGTTAAAATGCCAAAAGTAGTCTAGTTAAACAATCAAATCCACATTAAAAAAAAAACAGATTAGTTTGATGCTTTAGTTCAGATCTCTCTTGATAAAGATATGTTTACCTCAATTAGACTTTTTGACCTTGTCACAAAAAGAAAGAAAAAACTATATATATATTTAGCAGATATATTTAAAACCAACTTATGGTGAACATAAACACACCAGGAGCAACCTTGGATTCAGTCTTGCACAAATCAAGTTTGACATGTGAACAAGAGGAGACTGGAAGCAAACCTCCAACCCTGAACTTAGTGGTTGACCTGTGCTACCTTCTGTTTCACCTTCACCTCATCCAATCACTGATTTTCAGGTACTACTTAGCTCATGAAGGGGGGCGCCACAATCACAGGTCCATAACATACAGTTGAAACTGATCCGGAGGGGCGAATCCTTCCTTAAGTGTAATCACTTAATCACTGTTTGCTGCTGTGTTTTTATTTATTAGTTTAAAATTAGAAACCAACAAGTTAAAGTTGTTTTTCTGTTGCAGACTTAAAACAGAGTTTCTCGGGTGCTGTTTGTCACAGCAGCAGCAGCAGCAGCAGCAGTGTAAAGCCCTTTTTATCTGCTCTAAAGTAAAGTACTCTGCTTACTGCTGAATTAATGCATGGGTATCAGAATGAGAGGATTTGTTTAAAGAACCCTAATTCAAGCTTTAAAACCACAATTACTGAGTGGGAAGACTTTCTTTCTCTCCACAAGCCTCCCTCTTGTTATCTGTCCTTTCCGGTCCTCCTCTCTCACTTCTCTGTGGTCAGTGTGTGACAGAGGCCCCGGGCTGACTAATGGCTGTGGGCAAGATGTCTGGGAGATGGATCTCTAATTCACTAGTGGTGGACACACTGGATTTAACCCAGACTGACGGTGAATGTGTGTGTAAATGTGCTGGAAGGATACAGAGGGAAAGAATCTGTGCTGCTGTGTACACTCCTGTGTGTGTGTGTGTGTGTGTGTGTGTGTGTGTGTGTGTGTGTGTGTGTGTGTGTGTGCCCAGAGAAGACTATTGAAAAGCTTCTCTCCAGTCTATCAGATTAGCTCCATTAGTGGATTAGCCGGATTAGCCGGATTAGCGGGTTAATTGCAGTCTGCTGCTGCGTTGCTACGCAGAGGCTAATGACAGCTAAAACTAGTTAATCGCACACACAGCCGCGATAGCCAGCTACTGCCACGTCTGGCAACATGGCACACACATCAGGGAAACCAGCGCATACCAGATTCCCATGAGGATTAAGAACAAGGCCACACATCTCTGCCAGAAAGAGTTAATAACTAATAGCATGCTCGTTTTTGCAAGGGTATTGATTTGTCTTCTGTATTAATTAGTAAGATTTGTGCAATTTGTCTCACTGTTTTTACTGTTTGTTGGATTTAGTTGCTTCTTTAAAATGCACAATGTACTTTTTTATAAGAAGCAACACAACTATTGTGTGTGTGTGAGGTTGCTGACTGCACAGTGAGCACACATACACTGGCATCAAGAGAAAACATCTCCAAGCAACATAATTTCTGCAAAAAACCTACCTAATGCATCACATAATCATCTTTTAAACTGATTTTAAAGGTTTATTCATGCCCCCAGTCTTAGTGTGTAAATAACTTTTAGCTATGAGGAGATTAACTTGACAACACTCCTAGGACGTGTTTATAACTTATTCCTATGAGAACAAATTGTGCTTCCAAACTGTAGAACAGTGTTGTAGTCTAATCACAGAGAAAGAGAAATACATTTCTAAGAGCATGTGCTACTCCATGCTATGGTTTTAATGCCCTATGCATGGCTTGATTTCAGTTTCTTTGTAAGGACAACGCTTTTTTCCTTCATCCTGCCTTATAAAGGACCCCTGCTTATTGTTTATTTTGTTATAAACAACAAATCAGAAGATAAATCAGAATTTGTGCACACTGTGGCAGCAGGTGGTGACAGAAAAGCTGAATAACATTCGTGCAATAAATATTCAAAAATGCATGACAAACGATTAAGCTTTTCAACAGGTAGACCAGTATTCTTGATAATACTTATATGATTTATTTAATTATTTATAAACTGAAATTACTGAACAGGGTTTTGAATTTTGGAGTGATATATTTGGATGGTTCCTGTTTATAGGAAGTACATGGATTAATACCAAATATTTAGTTATTGTATGTGACCAAGCCAGTTTGCTCTCACTCTGGTTTTTACACAAGACACAAAATTCATAGAAAATGTCATGTCACAAA
>OMLM01012148.1:6681-17761 GCA_900302695.1 Helostoma temminkii
AGGGAGCCAATGGAGGGAAGCTAATGTAGGAGAAATATGATCTCTCTTACTAATTCCAGTCAGAACTCTGGCTGCAGCATTTTGGATCAGCTGGAGGCTTTTTAGGGAGCTACTGGGACATCCTATTAGAAGGGAATTACAGTAGTCCAGTCTAGAAGAAACAAATGCATGGACTAATTTTTCAGCATCACTTTGAGACAGGATGCTTCTAATTTTAGAGATATTCCTCAGGTGGAAGAAGGCAGTTCTGGAGATTTCTTTTATATATGAGTTAAAGGAGATATCCTGGTCAAAGATGACTCCAAGAATCCTCACAGTAGTGCTAGAAGCCAGAGTTATGTCATCTAAAGTAACTATATGATTAGACATCGTATCCCTGAGGTTTCTGGGCCCAAATAGAATAACCTCTGTCTGTCTGAATTAAGAAGTAGAAAACTGCAGGACATGCAGTGATGTCATCACAGTCATGTCTGTTTTTAATGCAGGACTGTCTGAGAGACATCCAGTGTTTCAGCCTTGTTGACAGAGATTTCTCTAGATTCTATAAATCTTCTGATATTATGACTGTAGATGATGATATGTTCAGTCTTGCTATTTTATGTTGAGGAACATTATTTTGAAATACACTTTTGGAAGAGGAGGAAGTACATGTGATTAAAGTCTTGTGCTGATTATAAAAGTTCCATTCCTTAAACATTTGATATTTTATTAATTTCATTATATTTCTGATAATCGTTGTCCACGAAAGCAGTGTAATGATTTTTTTTTTCTATAGTTAAGACACTGAAATGATGACATGGAATTACAGTCGGAACCAGAAGTTTCCATCCACTTTATAAAAAGACACATGACCTTTTTTACTCACTGACATTAAATCAGACTAAACTTTTCTGGTTTCAGCTCAGTTAGGATTAACTAAATTATGTCTATTTGCTAAATGCCAGAATAATGAGAGCAAAGTTTACATACACTTCCTTAGTATTTGGTGGCCTTGCCTCTAAACTGTAAATGGTTCTGGTTCCTTCCACCAGTTTCTCACAGTATTTTGCTGGAGTTTTGGTTCATTCCTCCTGACAGAGTCTTTGTGATGACCACTAAAAAAAAACACTGACTTTGTCCTTTAGCCACTGTGTAACTACTGTGGTGGTGTGTTTAGGGTCATTGTCCAGTTGAAGAAGAAGAAGACCCATTTGTACCCAACATGATGCTGCCAACCCTGTACTTTACATTCAGGATGATGTTCTCAGGCTTTTCCCCGTAAATGTAACAATGGTCATTATGGACAAACGGTTCAGTTTAAGTTTCATCACAGGACACGTCTCCAGATATTAGTCTTTTTCCTTGTGTGCATTTACAAACTGTAATCTGGCTTTTCTATGTTGTTTTTGCAGTAATGGCTTCTTCCTCACTGAGTGGCCTTTCAGCCATGTTGGTACAGGACTGGTTTCACTGTGGATACTGACTCTCTCACCAGCTTCAGCAGCAGCTTCACAATGTCTTTAGCTTCTGTTCTGGGGTTGATACACACATTTCACACCAAAGCACACAGAACCAGTCTCCTTCCTCAGTGAAATGATGGCTGGACATTCCCATGGTGTTTACTGAGTATAAGGGTTTGAACAGATCAAACTGAACCTGAGGATCAACCAGACTGTGGAGGTCCACAGTTCTCTTCCTGATATCTTGGCTGATTTCTTTAGATTTTCCCATGATGTCACACAAGGAAGCGGTGTGTGTATGAATGACCTTAATACACTACATGTTACATGTTACATTGTTTAATTTTGAAAGGGTGGACATTAGACGATAGCAAAACAGTAAACGAAGGAGAAACTTTAAGACGATAAAATAAACAGAACAAAACTGCACAGAGAAGGTGATTTTGTTTAGCTCTCGTTGAAGTGGAAACAAAGTTTGTTAGCATTATTTCATACATTTGTAAAAGTTTGTTTGAGTTTATTTTATTTAAGTTGGCAGATGTTTACATTTATATTGCCATGATTTAATTACGGTCTTACATGAGTTTAATTTGTCATTTGTGTTTTATTTGCTTTCCTATGTGCTTTGTCTCTAGGTAGCTTTTCGTTCTTGGTATGATTCATTCGGACAGTTTTGAACACAAATAGATTGTGAAGTGGTTTGCTCATGGTGGGAATATAATTGCACCGCAGTTTGATTCAACTGCACGGTGAATTCTGAAGGTGTAAGGTGAACAGGTGGAAGGGAAACCGCCTGCTGCTATGAGCTATGTCTGAACCAGAGAGTAGAAAATATTCACACCTAGTTTTTACCATCAGTACTAGTGGATTCACTACCATGTAATTACTGTAAAACTCCCTGTCCTGTACTGAACCAGTAGAGGTGACCTACCTTTTGGTCCTGGAGATCCTTGCTGTCCTTGAGGACCTGGAGCTCCATTTTCTCCTTGGGGTCCAGGGTGTCCCTGGGGCCCCACTGAGCCTTCTTCTCCCTGAGGACCCAACTGACCTTGCTGACCTGGGAAACCGATACCCCTGTCCCCCTGTGACCACAGTGGCGACAACAGGAAACCAGTAGATCAAAGAAGGTCATAGTTTAAGTTTCTAATTCTGATTCATTAATTCTGAATAATTAAAATGCATGCTCCATATCATAAAGCAAAAAAGGTTGTAGTAATGCATGGTTTAATCTCAATGAGTTTTTTATCCTGGTTAAATAACAGCTGAATAAAACAAATCTGTTTACAGCAAAGCAGTGTGATGTGTTACTAATGTTTTGTATTAGTCTTTTCAGTGTTAAAGTCTAAATCAAAGTAACATTAATAACTGTAAAACAGATTTTTCTAAATGCTGAACAAGGCAGCTGATACTGCTGCCCCTCTTCCATTAAAGTGCTTTTCAGTCAGTCGGTTGTTGCAGGTCAGCGGTTCCTGTTCTTTGGGATTTTAGGCTGTGTAGGTTTTTTCCCTTTATTGGAGAATATGGATGCAATGAGTTGAGTATTAAACGATAATAAGAGGAGCAGCTTGGAGCAGAGGAACTTTATGTGCTCTGGCTGGATCCTGCCCAGTCCAGCAGAGAGCAGTCGCCTTACTCTGGGTTCACTAATTTCACCCTGTAACATTTTACCAGTTTTTCTGTCTCTGTATATGTGCTTGTTTGGAAATCCAGGACCTGAATCATCTGTTTTCTTAATCATTATTCACTAACCCCTTCAGCCCTGCTGTCACATGAAGCTTTTACATTCGTCATGCTGAGGACGTCAGCTCACGTTACCTTTGGGCCTGGCATCCCTGGGGGGCCTGATGGCCCCGCCCGTCCCTTATTACCAAAACTTGGTAAACCTGGAGCTCCTGGAAGGCCTTTCAGCCCTGAATGCAAACATGAACATAATTTCATTTTCAGTTCATGAAAACCCTCAGCTGTTTATTTTCTTCACTTAACTGACCTTTGACCCCTGGAAAGCCTGGAGGCCCCTGAACTGAAAGACCTTTGTCTCCTTTTTCTCCTTTTGCACCAACAGATCCTAGATCACCTGGAGGTCCTGTCACACCTGCAACCAGGAACAGACACTGAATGTGTGTCTGGCTGATTAAAGTTGTAACACATTGTTGTAAATCATCTCACGTTTTACAGATTTCATTTTAAAAAGTTGATTTTTTAATTTAAAGGCAGATATAGGTTCAATATTCACTGTTTTTCCTGTTGTGAAATTAATAAGAAATGGCTTTGTAGTTTAAATATGACAAAGATAAATGACAAATGGTGATAAAGACAACATGGGGTGATGCTATTTTGTGAGTGTGTCACTGAAATTCCTGTTGCATCTCACATCCTATTTATCTACCAGTGGATATGGCTGATTTGGTAAAAATCACATTAGATTTTCAGGCATTTCCAAGTGTATCAGGTTTGCTGTGCTCCCATCTCACCATCAGGTCCAGGATTTCCAGATAAACCTTTCTCCCCTTTCTGTCCTGGATCTCCTTGAGACATTCTCATTTCGCCTGGAGAACCCTTTTCACCTGAAAGGACACAAATAAACTGTTAGTTGACACAGGTCCTAAACTCCTCGCTGTCCAGATCCCACCTGGACAGGCTCACCTGGATTTCCAGGCTCTCCTGATTCTCCGACGACTCCAACATTCCCTTGAGGTCCTGGAGGTCCTGGAGCCCCAATACCTGGAGGTCCTGAAGGCCCTTGTTGTCCTAACAGTCCTGTGGAACCAGTCTCCCCAATCTGGCCTTTGTCTCCTTTTAACCCCTGTGGCCCCTGTAGAGCAGGACAATCAGAAATAGATTTTTGGTCGGCACACCCTCATATCTGCTCTGGACTAGTCAAATAAATAATCTAATACTCACAGGATTTCCTTTTTGTCCCTGAACACCTTTCAGTCCTGGAACTCCTGGAGGTCCATGCATCCCTTTGACGCCTGGTGGACCTGGTGGCCCTTGGGCCCCTTCCTCACCCTTCTGCCCCACTCTCTGCATGATCCCAGGGTCACCAATATGTCCTGGGGATCCTGGAAGACCTGGGTGACCAAAGGGTCCCTGGAGACAGGTGAAAAGTGTTGATCGCACAAACCACACAATCAGAAAGGTACTAGTGGAACCATTCTGATTGTTGTAGTTGAATCTTTTGTTTTCTCTTGGTGGATTTGGTCTTTCTGGACAGTCACTAAGCCGTGCTGTCATGAAAACTCATGCTTTTTTCCATATGGATTAAGATACTCAAAGTTTTTTATTGTGTATTTCAGAAAAGTTGGATCATTGTATTTATCACATAACACTTATACATGTTTTTTAATCACCATAATTCATATAATCACTAAGGTTTTAGGTTACAGCAGGTTTAACTGAGTGATGAAGTGAGCTCACCTGTGGACCCGGTGGCCCTACTACACCTTTCCCCCCTTTGTCACCTTTGGGCCCTGGAAAGCCATCTAAACCTAGACACAGAATGAAATCACAGAGAGAGACAGGTGAGTTTTCCCTTCCCTGTCGTCTTTCCACTCACTTGGATTATGGGGCATGCTGCCTGCTGGTCTGGTCAGTGTTAACTAAATTCTTTTATTATGGTAAATACCAGAGCTTCTTTTTCAAAAATAAAACCCTGACTGTGATAGGATCAGTAGTAAAGATAATTAATCATTACATCAGGTGAGTTTGTGTTCTTACCAGTCACTCCATTTTCACCTGGCTCTCCTGGTTTACCTGGAGGTCCTGGGGAGCTGGAAACAACAGGACAGACAACGCACACCTCTCCTTTCTCACCTGACAAACAGCAATCAATCAATCAGTCCATGAAGTTACTCAACATGCAAAGTGTATCATCTATCGTAAATGTGACGTCTTGCCCCTTCTACCATGCACTCACCCCTCTGTCCAGCTGGCCCTCTGGTCCCAGGAAACCCCATCAGGCCTTTTAAACCTTTAGTTCCTGGAACACCGATCCCTCCTTCCAGGAAATCTGACAAAAAAGCAACAATGATACCACAGAGATTTTGAGTTTTTGTTAGTTATTTTTTTAATTTTTAGGTTTAATAGAAAGCTCAGGGGCTCCACCAGGATTCTCTGAGGAACTCCTCATGTTACTAAAAAATGGAAAACAAGTGGATTTATTGAAATTCTGCTGATGTATGTAGATGCATGTCTAATTTCTCTGAATTACTGATCTATTATTAGCCTGTGGTTTCATTGCTCAGAAGAACCACATTATAGATTATAGATACAAATTGTTTCCCAGGTCACAACAGTCGGCCACATCAAGAACTAGTACCAGTTCCTAAATGGTTCGTGCATGTTTTTGATAAAACTCATGGGGTTGGCTAGAACTGACAAAAACTGATCTCTGATTTTGATGAGCTCTATATAAATCCACTTTATTTATCACCTGGTATTCCTGGGTCTCCTGGGTCTCCTTCTGCTCCACTATTTCCTGGGACACCAGACTGTCCTGGGGGACCAGTAATGAGCGGTCCTGGTTGTCCTGGCTCTCCTTTAGGTCCCATTGAACCAGGGGGCCCCTGACGGCCCTGTGGACCTGGAGCACCCACACCTTGAGAGAAGAAAAACAGGCTTAATTTACATTCCTACTGCTCATTAAATGTAGAATAAATGACCTTTATAACATGTCATTTCTATAATTAAACTTTAGTACTTTAGTTGATTATTGATTGCTATCTAATCTGTAAATGTGAGAGAGAGAGTAGAGCATACCTGGCTCGCCCTGTAGTCCCGGAAAACCAATAATACCTGAAGGAAAGGAAAGAAGAGGAGAAGAAGAAGAAGAAGAAGCAGAAGAGGAGAAAGAAGGAGAAGAAGAAGAAGAAGAAGAAGAAGAAGAAGAGTAGAGGTGAAGACAAAGAAGTAGTAGTTTACTGTCTCATGATGTTACATTCGGTTATTAGCTGAGGTGATTCATCAGAGGACGGGTGGGTGGAGATACTGGTTCAAGTTTTAACAAAGATAAAGATTCTTAATCAGATTTACAGACATTTCATTATTCCAATTTATTTTGCAACCAAACTTTATGTTCTGGGTGACAGACAGTGCTGTGATGTTTGACAGCAGAGAAAATGGTCGTGTTGAAAACTACATGATGATCTCTGAACTGAAATATGACTCTGACCTGCTGCCACTTAACCTCATTAGTTGTGAGAAGTTTTATTTTACAGACTTCCACTTTTTAGAAACAGTTTTCAAACAGGATTTGACTGAGCATTGTGCCTTGTAGTTATTTTGTGCTTCTGTCCACATAAAACGTCTGATGATTTCATAGTGTCCACCAACTTCACCTAACACAGCTGAAATCTGAATAGACACACTAAACAGAAGCTACATTAAAATGTGATTTAGAGTAATGTGATTCCAAACAGTGTTTTTAACCCTTCGTGTTGGCTGCTGTGATACCTTGTTCTCCAGGGACTCCTGGAGGTCCACGGGGCCCGGGGACACCGAGTTGTCCCTTCACAAATATGTGCTTCCAGACTGTCTGAAAAAAACACACGAACACAAGTTTGACAGTCCACCGGTGTCCCAGAACCTGACACGGCTTATTTTTAATAATTCTGTTGTAGCCTGATCATTGTAATAATCATGTAATAGCAGGCTTTTAATTTGGTAGGGCAGGCTGTCCTTCCTGTCAACTGCAATGACTCTCACCTCTCCTGGAGGACCCGGAGGACCAGGATCACCTTTCTCCCCCTATAAACACAAACACAAACAACATGGTATTAATGCAGCTCTGTTTGGCAGCAGTGTCACTGCAGACGTCCCTCACACTGTGCTCACCCTGGATCCCTCAATGCCTGGAGGACCGAGGAAGCCCTGATCCCCTGGATCTCCCTGCAGACACAAACAGTCATCACTTTTTAATTTATACATGTTTGCATGATTCAGGAGATTTAATATTTGATAAATGATGATAATTTTGAGCTCAAATTAACTTTACTGTAGGTCTTCACACACACATGGATCAGAAGTATTTAGGACCCAGTATCAAGGACCCTACACAATTCTGGGTTGTGCTGGCTCTATTATTCTTGAAAGCCAAAACTCCACTGAAACAGATCTTAAAGAGGCTCTTGACAGTTCTCTGTTCACCACGTAGCTCTGTGCTGTAAAACTCAGTGACTCTTTCATGGCTTCAGCAGCTTTGAGGACTAAACTTCAGTTGAAGCCACTTTACAAATAGAAACTAAATGTTTACAACATGTCTGGACAAAGTAAATGGTTTATGTCATGTCTGACTTAGTAAAATAGCAGAAAGTGCATGGTGAATGTTTGGAAAAGAGAATATAGGGAATTATTAAGACACCTGAGGAAAATGTCCTGTTAGATTTGTTCCCAGGTGAGAATAAGGTAAATGGTTTATAAAGATAGATATTACACCATTTAACTCGGGCTGTTATCAACATAAATCGTGGGAAACTACTGGTGAAACTGATGAGTAATAGAGGAGGTGTTTCTGGCAGCACGCTAAGCTAGCATTAGCCAGCAGGCTGGTTACCGTTTTTCCGAGCTGTCCAACAACGCCATCCTTTCCCGGTTTACCCTAGAACACAAAGAGCAACATGTGAGACCAGCATTACAGCTGAGTACACACTTTAACCAGTATAACCAGTACTCTCAGACACTCATCAGTAACTTAACACAGTCTTAATCATAGATCCATGTTAGTCCAGTTTCTCTCTCTGTCTTACTAGTGGGCCCGGGTCACCTCGCTCGCCCCTCTCTCCTTTAACCCCTGGATTCCCTGGAAGACCCTGGAGGAGAAAACCAACGCTCGCGTCAGTCAGAGGGCTGGACGACACCAGAACCAGGCCGACGCTCGCGTCAGTCAGAGGCCCTGGCGACACCAGAACCAGGCCGACGCTCGCGTCAGTCAGAGGCCCTGGCGACACCAGAACCAGGCCGACGCTCGCGTCAGTCAGAGGCTCTGGCGGCATCAGAACCAAAATGCACTTTCTTAAAAAAATTAAAAATACAATTTGCACTCATATCTCATAAAACGAACACACTTCTCCTGATAGTGCTTTGCTTTGCTTTAGTTTTTGCTCCTTGACTTGTAAGTTGCTTTGGATAAAAGCGTCTGTTTATGACTAAATGTAAATGTAAATGTAAACCAAACACAACAGTAAGTTTATGAGGATGACTTTCACTTACAGGAAGTCCACGACAACCTTTGTCTCCAGCTTCACCTGGTTCTCCCTGAAGACAACAGACAGGCAGAGAGACAGTTGAAGAGAGACAGTCAGGTGGAGAGACAGACAGGCAGACACAGACAGACCTTCAGTTCTTTGGATCCTTCAGCGTAGAGTTTGATCCCTTTCTGTCCAGGGATTCCTGGAGGACCACGATCACCCTGAGAACCAAACACAGCTGATGATGATGATGATGATGATGACGACAATGATAATGAAGTTCAACAGAAATAAGAATCATTTGCTCAAAACAATCAGACTGGAATGTGACCTGGTTTAAAACCGGACCAGGTAGTTACCTTCCGTCCTTGGGGACCTGGGATCACTGGACTGGGACCTTCCTGACCCTGAAACAAAAACACAGTGGCATCAGGACCAAGCAGAGCATCAGTCCACTCAAGCTGTTATGAAGTAGGAGCAGAATCTGCCCGATCCGTTTAGCCTCTCAGCTCACTGACCTTCTCTCCTGGTACCCCTGGTAGTCCTGGACTTCCCTGGAAGGAGGAAAAAGTAGAAAACAATCAAGGGTTGATGAGAGTTAAAACTCCTGATCATTATAGACCCGTAATGAAGCTTTATGGTTCATTTTACAGGATATCCGCGAGGTCCTGATGGTCCTGGTAGGCCTGGTTCTCCTGGAAAGCCCCTCTGCCCCTAAAACACAAACAGCCAATCACAGAGAATCAAGGAGCTCTTATTGGACACTACGGCAGCCTGCTGGGTTCATTCTATGGACACACTGAGACACTAACCTGACTGATGAAGAACCAGGAAACTGACGAAGTGACTCACCTTTCCTCCGTCTAGTCCTCGTGGTCCTGAAGGTCCTTTAATTTCCTGAGAGATGGGGTATGCAAACGAGTCCCCCTGAAACCAGAACCAAACCGCAGCAGTTAGAGGCAGAATGGAAGCTGAACAGCCTGTGAGGACGCAGACGAGGAGCTGGATATGTTTTTATTTGATGGATCAGTTACAACGTCATCCAAGAAGAAGACAAAGCACCACGAGCAGAAATGTGCCACACAGAGAGGGACGCATGTGCAGGAGGAATATTATCACACACTGGAGAACAGACTACCCTGAGTCCAGTTAACCTCTGGACCGTCTGACCCACACAATACACATGTTGTATATGTATGCTGCGAACAAAGGAAGCGTCACTTTTCAGTTAACAGCTAACGGTAGCTAGGAGACCAGCCGGAGGTGCACGTGGTGAGTGATGTGGTTACAGAAACAGGACGGAAGGGGCGAGGAGCGAAGTTCTTCTGGTTCAGTGAAAGACATCTGAGATTCGTCATCGACCTTTAAATACATATGAGGCTCAGTGTCTGCTGAGCGAGCAGAGGCAGGAGCTCGAGTCATCGTCGCTTTGCTTGGTATCTTTTTCTGTGCAGTGTAGAGTGAGAGGGACTGTAGACATGGATCAGGGTGCTCAGGTAGGAAGGTGCTGTTCGGGTTCAGAGCTCTGAACCTGGTGTGAAGCTACTGGAAGCCAGTGCAGAAACATGACTGAATGTGTTCAGGTGTGTTCTCTCACCTTCACGCCACGTCGGCCCGGTGAACCCTGAAACGCATAAACACAATTGTCTTCAGCTTCTCACAGTTAATTAGCCTAGTTTACCTTCAAGGTGTTTTCAGGAAGGAGATACTGTAGGTAGGACTTACAGGTAAGCCAGCAGCTCCTTGAATCCCAGGTAGTCCTGGGTAACCAACATCCCCCTGAGGAAATCAATCAATCGATCAATCAATACAAAGGTAACAGTCTCTGTTGTGATGTCAGCAGTGTCTCTACTTCTGTCATGTGCTTGAGCTCAGTCCTGCCAGAGGTGGTTCAACCAGTTCTTAAGACACTGTGTCACTTACTTTCTCCTCCATCACCCTGTGTGTTCACATGACACGAAAGATAATACGATGAAGATTTCAGGACCAGTTGACCCAGAAAACCAGGACAGTGAAAATAGTTTACTGTATATAAACACGACCTTAGTTTTAAAAACAAGATGCTTTTATGATGCATCAAATATCAATATATAACTTTTTCATGATTCAAATTCAAATTCAAAGTGTTTATTGTCATGTGCTCAGTCAGGAAATAATTCCTCCTCTGCGATCTCCTCTGAACTCAGTATGACTTAGAGTTTAGCTTGTTTTGTACCTCACTTGTAAGTTGCTTTGGATAAAAGCGTCTGTTAATGACTAAATGTAAATGTAAAAATGTAAATGAATATAAACAGACAAATACAAAGTAAAGGGATTTTAGAAAGCAGTGTGTGGTACAATCTGGATTTAAATAGAAACAATACAATATCAACTGTATGTAAATAATACACGTATAATATGTTAGTTGCAAACAATGTGAAGAAGCTGGTAGCATGAGGTGGTCCGTGTTGTTAACTC
>OMLM01012150.1:0-15441 GCA_900302695.1 Helostoma temminkii
GCGGCACGGTGGTGCAGTGGTTAGCACTGTCGCCTCACAGCAAGAAGGTCCTGGGTTCGATTCCCGGGGTGGGCCCAGGGTCTTTCTGTGTGGAGTTTGCATGTTCTCCCCGTGTTTGCGTGGGTTCTCTCCGGGTACTCCAGCTTCCTCCCACAGTCCAAAGACATGCTCAGGTTAACTGGGGACTCTAAATTGCCCGTAGGTGTGAGTGAGAGTGTGAATGGTTGTTCGTCTATATGTGGCCCTGCGATAGACTGGCGACCTGTCCAGGGTGTACCCCGCCTCTCGCCCGTAAGCTGGCTGGGATAGGCACCAGCACCCCCGTGACCCCTGCGGGGACTAAGCGGTATAGAAGATGAATGAATGAATAATCTATGATACATCTAAGATTAGATTTGACCTTACAACACATTAGGCTTCAAATGACCACACTGTTACTATATATTCATTTTCATAGAATGCTGTTTTGACATAAATAAGTCAACTGATATCACCACTGTATACTAAATTTAGTCATTTTTAAATTCTGTCCTTAAAACATTTAAAGGTAACGTTAGGTAGTATTTGTCTCCATCCATCCTTAACAGCTTTTAATGGCTGTGATGTTGCTGGAACCACCCGAGCGAGAGGCAGGAAACCCCCTGGACAATTTGGCTTATCTTAAATTTTATGATTTTATATATAATTGTATTATTGGGACTTTGCATACAATATAATATGCTAATATACCACAATTAGCCAGTTTGTATATTTTGTACACCAAAGTATACACCACACCCTAGAAAATCAATACTACAGATAATAACGATAGCATCATTTCATCACAACATTAAACCTAAAGAACCTACAGCTCTTCATCTAAGTAGCACATTGTCTTTTACTTGTACAGTTATGCACTGCATTATTTAAGAGGGGTCCATAGAGGGGGGAAGTGTGGCTGTTGTCTACACACATTTAAGAATGGATACCAGCTTCCTTAATAACATCAGTTTCAAACACTAATGCATTCTGGTAGTTTGACAGTGATCAATGGGTTATTGAACCCAGCTATGCCTTGCAGTTTTGTAATATCTTCAGTATTTCATAACTTGAGATATAACATAGATAGCATGTCATTTTCATGTTCTTTTTTATAAAGCTAGTCATTCATTGCAATGACTCCCTTAAATATTGTGTTGGGCAGGTATGGAATGCAACAAACCATGTTGTTATAAGCTCATTATCTTTGGAGAATTTTATCTCATTTGGTTTTGTGATATTTATTTGTACACTGTTTATATGACTGATTTATGTACATGTATATGTAGTATGTGCATATACAGTTTTTTTGTTGCATATTTGTCACACTTCATTGATTCAGATCATAGAACTAATTAACTATAATCAAGCGTTTGCAATAACTGACAATGAGTCTTTCAGATCACTGCAGATGATTCTTTCTTAAAATATTATTAAATATTATTTTATCCCAAAGTAGGTTTAATTCAGGTACATTGGAGGGTTTTCAAGCATGAACAGCCTGTTTTATGCTGAAGCATCTCAATTGGATTCAAGTTTGGACTTTAATTTTGTTTTTTTGGCCCATTCAGAGGTGGACTTGGTGCTGCGTTTCAGATCATTGTCCTGCTGCATTTTTCCTGAGCTTGAGGTCATGAACTGATGGCCAGACATTCTCCTTCAGGATTTTCTGGTAGGGCTCAGAAGTCATGGTTCCTTAAATTATGCCAAGTCATCCAGGTCCTGAAGCTGCAGAACAGCCCCAGCCCCAGATGTTCTATTTGTAAGATGCTGTTTTGGTTTTACACCGGACATAACAGGACGCACACCTTCCAAAAAGTTCAGCTTTTGTCTCCTCAGTTCACAGAATATTTGCCCTTAGTTCTTGAGGATAATCAAGATGTTTTTTTGCAAATGTAAAGAGAGTCTTTGTGTTCTTTTTGGTCAGCAGTAGCTTTCAGCTCACCTCTCACCTTTCTCTTTCTTATTGTTGAATCATTAACACTGATCTTAATTGAGGCAAGTGAGGTCTGCAGTTCTTTAGATGTTCTGCGTTTAAGTTCTTCTGGATGAGTTGTTGTTGTGCACTGCATTTTATATTTTACTCAGGTGGTCTATTTAATTTGTTGGATGACATAAAAGTCATCCAACAAATGATCATAAAAGTGAGACAAATATGCAAAAATCTCAAGGCACTGTATGTGTACACAGTACACAATATGTGTATTTACTTATGCACTTATGTAACAGTGTATCTTGAGTTTTATTTTGACTTATTTTTGTTGTCTGTTTTTACTTTCTCTGATTGATAGTTTATGTGTGGTGTTTGATTGAGGTTTTGGTGATTACATTTGGGGAGCTCCACGATATAAGCCTTCTTCATGTTTGTACTGTTTTTGTTGTTGTCATTACTCTTACTTCCTCTGTTGTTGTATTGTTTTTAGGAGGAAAAAACAATGACATTTAAAAAACATTTAAAAATAATAAACATATACCAGCAAGATCACATCATCCAATAACCATCCGTGTTTGAAATTGTGTTTATCATTTTTTAACAGCAAAAATATAAATGTGACAAACTGTTTTCTATTAACTTAATGACAACATTTTAATGTTAATTTATTTATTTGGCAAGTCACACATCAGTTGATAGTGAATGTATCAGTGAGATTTTCACAGATGACATTTGTTTGTTGCCAAAATGTCTGGTCTTGCGATACAGTGTCACCTTGTAGTGACAGCAGAATTAATATACTTCTTTATGGTGATTTTAAAGCACTCACAGCGCTTGGCTAGAGGAAGAATAAACAGAAAGTTGACATTGACTCCAAGTACCCAAGCCAACTACTGCCTGGTGAATCATAGACGCTTCATGCAAAAAACGTTCACCAAGAGACCAAAACTCCAACATAAAACTGGCATCTAAATGAACACTGCATGCAGCTCTGCAGCCTCTCAAGCTTCTCTCAGCCTCTAGATGGGCTCTCACACAAATTGAAATGATCGGGCTGAGCTCTCCTTGCTGCTCTCTTTCCCAGCTCTGCGCTCCAGGTATTTTTGCTGTCACAGCAGCAAATGATATAAGCACCTCCAGTAGAACAATCAGTCTCAAATCAGTATGTTTCCCCCCTGCAGATGCATATTATTTACTTAACATCTGTGATTCCTGAAACTGTATGGAATGGAATTCACCACTCTAAAGTAAACTCTTGCATGTGAGGAATCATACTAAGCAACTTGCTACTGAGACTATTTTTATTTTCAATTCTCTTGGTATGTTTACATTTTAGAAAACATAGCACCCTGCTTTTAAAAGAATTTGGTGAGCTGGGTTGACCTGCAAAAAAGTAGATGGTAAAAATGTTCTGCTGTCAGTCATTTTGTAAATGTACGTCACTTTTTCCCCAAATGGTGCATGCCCCATTTTGGAACAAACCTCTCTACATGCTGTTACACTGAGTGCTGTCTCAAACTGATGCTCCACTTCAGTAAAGTCTCAGCTATAATCCATCCTATCTGTCTGCACTCAGGTTTCAAACAGCCCCTAGCATGAAATAGAGCCACCACGGGGATTGGCTTTGCCCAAAATGTTTTCATGATGCTTGGAAGCGGCAGTGACTGACTCGTCTATATTTTTTACTTGTTCCTGTGTGGTTGGTGAAGACACTGAAGACACCAGTGGTGTCAATCTGTCTGTCAGCCATGCAGCAGGATCACACGTTCTAACCCTAGTTATCTTCCAGACACTTCAGGCGAACAAGATATGCTTCCTTTCAGGGTGTTTTCATTTCTTTATTTTTTATGAAATGAAATGTGATAAATCTCAGGATGCTTTGGAATGGTGTTTCCCAAGGAGGATTTATAAAGCACAGCAGTCCGGAAAGATAAGGTTATGAACTGTCATTCACTGTAATGTAAAAGGCTCATAAGCACTGCCCCTTGGGAAGAAGACAGGGTGATGACAGCACACCGGTTAAAAGCTGACAGCCATTATCAGCCCAGACAGATCATACGTAATAAGATTTTTCCCTGATAGACAAGTTGGAACTAATTAAGAAAGAAAAGATCTAATTAATAGTGACTGTTAGCAGATGGAACAAATGCGGAAATTGGGGACAGATATTTTAACCTTCATTTCTGCAGTCAACCCATTCACTTCCTGAAAGGAAAGCAGTGCCTCTTTCATAGGTAGACTTTACTGACCCGACAACTACCTTCAACCACAAAATGCCAGAGACAACTATAAAAAGTGTTGTTTTCTGTGTTTATAGAACTGAATTCTTAAAGAACCTTTCCAGTGGTGTTACATACATCAGCTTAAAACCACACAACTGATATTTATATCAACAATAGCACAACATAAAGTGTTTTAGTAAGGAGCTGGACGACTATGTGCCAGCAGAACAGCTTCAGTTTACCTAGTTTCTGAATCTCTTCTGGATTTCTGGACCACAGGAATTAACACCATTCTCCCAGAAATTTGGTGTTTTGATGATATTGGTGGAGAGCGCTGTCTGACACAGTGCAAAATGTCTTATAGGTGTTAACTTTGGCTGAGATCTGATGACTGATGGCTGTGAAGAGCATAGAGTATGAATCACATGGAATGAAAATGACAAATGGATCCAAACCATGCCTGCAAAATTCCTCACTGTAGGGCGCCAAGAAATCAAGCCTGTATTGCTCTCTTGGTGTGCGCCACACTTTGTTTCATTACACTTTCATTACATCTCTGTAGACCTATACAGTTGTTACACCACTGAACTATTAACTGTGAACTTACTGTATCTTTATAATGAGGGGTTTATGCACTGCAACCCTATATTGTCTCTCTCTCTATGTAGCTGTTGACGAACTGTTCTTGTTGACACAGTCTGATCACGTCCTGCACTGACATTCTCAGTCGTCTGAGGAAGAGCTGCTCTTCTGTTCTGTCTTTTTTTTCATCCTGCACTAATGCACAAGCATCGCAGTCATTAAATGAGCACTCCTGACCACAATTTCCAACCCTTACCACACATCTAAATACAGGTGTAACTTTAGTCACTGTTCATATTAAAACAGTAGCTGGTGAAACACCAGCTCCTGCCATCAGTGCCTTTGCTTTTTCCATCTTCCATCAGAATTGTCTGGGCATGCTCAGCATTTTTACAAGCCAGAGAGCATGACTGGACAATAAATGGTCAACTGTATCATGCACACGAAACGTCTGCATCCGTTTTGTTTCTCCAGTCGTGTATTACGTTTTTTTTCTTTGTCACCCATCTGTTATCTTTTCAACTGCTTCCTACTGGCCAATCTGTCCGGTTACACAAGTTGAAAGCTAAATGAAACACTATTAAACTTTTTGTTGCTGTCAACAAATTCCTATAAAAGAACCAACAAAACGCTACCAACGGTGGTAATAATGACAGTACATGCAGACAGTATGACTGCAGTACACCACAGTTATTAAAAGGCTGTCAATGTGATGTCAAGTGAGTGCAGCTGCCTGAACTCATTCACTTCATATTTTATTTGTAACAAATCTCAGTTGTTTCCTAAACTACTGGGAATTGTAGTTTAATTCTAGTAGACGCTGCTCAAACATTTGTTTGGGACTTGTTCCAGCCACTGACAACAGGAATGTGGGGTATACTGAACTGACTATAAATAAACGACAGTGTGAATGTTCATGGTAATGAAGAAATATGTCACCCTCAGTAGCAGTGTGGCTTACTGTTGTGGTTTCAATATGTTCTGAACAAAAACCGAGCTCAGCGGCATAAGCTATACCAAGCCTTATATTCATAGACAGTCTGTTGAGTTCATTGTCAGTTTTGTTCTTTGTGTGATTTGTAAGAAAGACAATGAATATCACCAAAGTTATGCTTCAAGAAAATCTCAAGAGTCTGTTGATTAGTAATTTTTGTGCCATCTGGAAATTAATGGAAACTAACAGCTGCCTGAAATGCCAACCCAAAATTACATCTAAAAAAAAGCATGGTTGATTTGCAATGTTTTCGCTTTGATGCACTGCATATTTTTAGTAATTTGGCCAAAACATAATATTAATATGTTCCTTTATTTTTAACAGATAAAATATGTAACATAAGGATATTTTATCTGCAATGGACATACAAGAGTAAGCTTGATTGGAAATGTGGTGAAAGGGGGACAAACAAGGAGAGAGTATAAAAGAAGAAAATGACAAAACTCGACAACTGGGCATACGCCACACAGCAAATAGGTGAGCAACAATAAGGGCATCATTAGAGCAAATAAAACATGTAACAAACACATGTGGCAGCAGTGATAGAAAAATGAATGTATTCCTATTTCAGACAAACAACTGTGTATGTGCCTTTTCAGATTGTGCTAAAATGAACCCCTAGAGAGGAAAAGAATGAGCAGGAGTCTCAGGAAGAACACAATGCTGGTAGCTGCGCTTTAGCAAGACCACACATTTGTATCAGCTTTGCTTTTTCTGCGATACCTCACAATTAATTATTGCTTGACACCTTTTCTTTTCCACATTCTGTCTCTATAGAGAAGACAAAGCTTCAGGCTGCTAGGTAGTAATGAATGGGGAGAGAAAAAGAGAAGAAGTAAGAGGCTCCTTCTTTCTGTGTCACGCTCGATTCTCTTCCTCTCCCTCTTACTCAGCACTGATATTGACTTTTGGCTCTTTCTCTGACAACTTTTCGTGACCGGATCGGCAGGCTCTTGGGTGTTAAAACCCACATCCTGCTTGTCAGGTGCGGCTAAAAGACACACAAACAGCAAGTGACTAGTTAAACCCAGAAATCTCTCACTGGCTGTATGAGGAAAAGAAAAAAAAAGGCTATTTGGAGGATCTGCCATGACAGTGTGGTCTGCCTAGCTAACAGGACTGTGTCTGTTAATAATAGAGCAGTGGCAAAGTGCTAGAAAGAAACATGAAAGAGGTCTGCATTGGCAATGAGGAGAAAAACACCTTCTGAAGGATAAATATCTCTCCAGAGACACTTTGTGGATAAATGTGCGGTTTGTATATATATTCAAGCTACAAGCACTAGAACCTGTGTGTTGTTATTTGAAGCCTCATTCATGCCTCTTGACATGAATGCATTTGAATTCATCTCTAAGATATCGCCTCTAATATCTGTGAGCTGTTAAATTAATTGTTTACTTTGTTGATGTTGCCCTAAATGCTTGCTGCTTTCTGGCTTCAAGAAAACTCCTCCAAAATCACACAAATTATCTCTACAGAGTCGATGTTAATACATTTCACTTGTGAGGATTTGGCATTCTGCTGTTCTTTAATTATTAAGGCTCACAGATGGGGTTTGTTTGTCAGCGTACTATATTTTCTTTGTTGACAAGCTGTCACTCTGATTGCCCCTGCAAAGCTGGGCTTTCACAGCAGTTTGGAATTGAGGTTTTGTAGCTCCAGATAACAGCAGAGGTGTTTGTAGGGGGTGAACTCAGTGGGAAGTTTTTCTTTCAAATCTTTCTGTTTTTATACAAACAGATTTTCCAGAAAAACTAGCTCAGGGTTTAAAATAGTGTAAAAAGAGTGGTTTAATTAATTCACAGAATGTACTGTTATTTTAAAAGAATAACAAGGGTAATTGAAATGCAATTGAAACGCAAACTATGTTAAAGTAATGTAAACTAAGATTAGACACTGCTTTACATATGTATCAAATTAAAGATTTTTAGCGAGGAAGTTCACACTAGGAGCAACATGTGTGACAAAAAAAAAATCTTAACTCAAGATGATTATTATTTGTACTTTAGGAACTTTCCCTTTTTAGAGTCTCTTAAGCCTTAAACTTATTCCATGTGCTTCTACAACTGGAACTAACATCCATCCACAGTGAACTTACTCACTGAGATCTCTTTCATCCCTGTGGAGGTGCTCAAACTCCGTCCACAAGGTAGTGATACAGGCTACTAAACACTCAAAGCATTTCCATAACCACAGTAGTAAACAAACACTGTGTCTGAGAAGGAATGTGAAGTGCTGCCCATTGCTGCAGGATACTTATAGCACAGACAGAAAGAAAAAAAACAATTTCAATTTGCCAATTGTAGTCATCTTTGAAGGAGCTAGAATCAAATAAGAAATTAGACAAATAGACGTGGTCAGTTTTCTCTGAGTGTGCCTCTAGCAGCAGAATGCCCATTAGGCATTAGGATTTTACAGGCAACATACTCATGAACCCGACAATGTACAAAAAATGGATCTTAGCTCAAAGCACCTGAATACTTGTGTGAACTGTGTTCGATCAGTGCCTCTTACAGGCACTGCTGCTTTATATTATCATTACAATAGAAAGTGATGACTAATAAGTGGCGTTTGACCTCAGATGTGTCTTTGGAACGGCTCATTTCAAGGCAGCCTTGAATCACGGCACCTTTCCAAATGTGAAAGATACAATTCACATTCACAAAACAATTTTGAGCAAAAGAAACTATTAAGCAGTTTTAGCTAACAGACTGAGGCATGACTGCATTCAAGGGACAGGCAGATGGTTGACTAAATCCACTGCAGAAAACAGATTTGCTAGGTGACCTTTTTGTAACCCCTTTATGCATTCCTCCCTCTCTGCTGACTCTTTCGTCGCTTTCCCCCATTCAGGCAGAGGAGGCAGCGATCTGTATTTGCTCAGAGCCGCGGCGCTGATGCTCTGAGCTCGGCTTGCTGTGTTCATATGGGATGCAGCAGTAAAGGTCATTTCTAGAAGTTCAACATTAGTGATTGGAATTTCAAGCGATCCACATTTTGCCACCCTGCACTCTACGGGGAGTAGAGTGCCCACAGTGGGCTTATCAGCTGAGCCGACTGGCACAGCAATGTGTCTATGGAATAAAAAAGTACAGAATCTAATGAGGAATGTTACTTGCCCTCTTCAAATTCAGTGTCATTCACGTTAAGTGGTTCCCGTTGTTATAAGCCTTATGTTAATCGCAGTTATATTTCTGGGTATGACTGTATGCTCCAGCTAAACCCATGAGGAAGAGCTTCATCAGTTCAACTTAAAGCTAATCTCGTCAGCCACATCATAATGTCAGCCCGTACGAGCGTGACTCACCAGCTGTAATGCATTTTTACCTTTGTTTTGGAGTTTGGCTCATTATATTTCTTCAGAAAATTTGCAAAGCCAAACAAATCAAAAGTCACCATGGGTAAAAAAAGAAGAGACGGGAATGAGTTTGGTTTACCCGAGGGGAAAGCTTTGTTGTGAAGAAATAAATCCTGCTCCTGATTAGACAAGCTCCGCATGGGGTTCAGGCGATGTTCATGAACGGGAGCATTATAAATGATATGGAAAATTAAATTTATTCTAATTAAATGTTATTGGAATTGTCATCTGGGGTTCTTTGTGTGTGGATTGTTTACAGTCTGCAGTGCCTACAATGAATTCATTAAAAAATGACTAGTCTGTGTATAGGAAAAAAATATTATGTTGTTTCACACATGCTTGTAGATTTTCATCTAGACTACATTTCATCCACTGCATATGCAGTTAAAATCCAAATATCCACCACAGTAATAATAATAATTGATGTGTTCTTGTTCTATGTCCTTTTGGAAATAGGGTAAAGAAAGGGTAATTTTATATCCCCCAAAGTTTGATCTACACTAATGTACCCCAGAGGGCTAATTATTAGACCTCAAGGAACCTATGTGAATCTTAGAGGTACATATATGTACCCAGTACTCGGTGTAAAGGGTACAAATAAGTAGTAACAACTTCTTGCTGTTTTCACTGGAAAACATTGTTTTCCTGCCACTACCTGATATGAAATACTACAGAAGCAGCATCTGGAGCCATTATAGTCCTGGTCTGTCCTGCAGCTCATTTCCTCTCTAAGACTAAACATACATCAACAACTTCATTCTTCCATCTACACACCTGCTGGAAGTTTGTTTTCACACGATTATACAACTTTAAAGTGCTCCTTTTCATTTGAAACAATACTACAGCAGTAGTAGGACAGAAAGGAGACGTATACGGGATATATGTGTGTGTGGTGCTTGTGCTGTTTTGTATAGACGAGGTAGGAAGTCAAATGACTACAGAGAGTTTGCTTCTAGCGAAACAAGCTGTGTTCAGCCTCTTGTATCAGCAGGCTCACTTCTAATGCCCTGAAGCAAGATGCCAAATTCTAACCTGCTGCGTCTTGGAGTGATTTAAAGAGCGACTGTTATCATATTATAAAACTGATTTTAAATCAGGCGAATTTAATCTCAATGTGCATAAAACCAAACCAAACTAAAAACAACAGCAGTATTGATGCTGCTTAACTGTTTATTGGCGTGGGGAACCTGGCTACTGCTTTATATGTCACTCAAAAAGTCAATTACATGCTTATGTTGATAGATTTAAATCCAGTCTGGAGAAGCAGTTAAACAGACTGTCAGATTAACAACAGCGCTTCATGCAAGACCGGTGGAAGCGCACGAAAAGTCTTCCTCAGCCTGGTTACACAACAGCAGATTAGACCTTTGGTGCCATCCTTGAAATTTTTTTTGCTCTACCCAACCAACACTAACACAAAATTGTACACATAGACACATATACTGCTTCGAGTTGGCTCTGGCTTCTGCACAGTTTAAGTGCTTAGCAGGAAGAGGACACTCCAGAACACTAATTCAACTCTAATGACTGGAACATTATGGGGATTTTTGCCTGGCGCAGACAGTGTGTGGAGTGTATAGCCCGGTGCGACTATATGCTAGTGTGTCAGTCTGTAAGAAGTGTGAGTCACCCCACTGTTAAGCTGTCTCTGATGCACAACAACCAGCCACAATTGGCCGGACGCTGTGCTGTGATGGTTCTCTGTGAGACAGCTAATAAGTTAGACACCAGATTGCAAACTGCAATAAACCTGTTTGTTGACTGTGACCCTGGGGTGGGCTGCAGGACATAACATGGCCCCCAAAAAACCTGCAGGAGGATTTAGAAAAGCCTAAAGACTGACTTCACCTGTGATTAGAGAACCACCGTGACCCCCTGTTTACTTCTCCTTTGCTTCTGTGCTAATGTGATACTCTCGTTCTTTATTTAATGGTTGGAAAAATCTACATTTTCTGGTGATTACAAGTTCCTTCACCTTTCGTCTGACACTTCTTTAAAAGCATTTTTTTCATTGTATGCCTTAAAAAACAAAATAAGCTGTTGAATCCAAGGATATGCAGTATAATTTAACATATTCAGTCAGAAACAATGTCACTGCGAACAATGCCAAAGCTGATGTTTAAAGACTTTGTGTTAGTGTGAACCACAAGGTCAGACCAGGGATTGAAGTGCAAACAGATTCGGCTGATTTCATTCAAGAAACGAGGAAAATATATTGATACAGGTGCTTGCATTAATGTTTCCTGTGTGTTTGTGTGTTTGTGTGCGTGTGTGTGTGTGTGTTTGTGCCTGAGTTGAGACCTGGAAGGACTGTTGGCACGCTCAAAGCTCGAAGACCAGGATGCGCAACCAGTCTTTCACAGATAGCACAGTGATGAATGACCGTAATTGTGTAGCTGGATGTTTGCTTCATATCTGGTTCCAGGTGGAGAAGATATCCAACAAACCCAGAGAGAGGCTGGAAGCTCGGGGGGAAGGCAGAAACTGGAGTGAGGAAGCAAGAGGCTGGAGCGGTTTCAACACCAGGGACAGCTCCGGCGCAGCTACGCTACACCACGACCGATCCTCATTTCCTACTCCGCTGGCCGTCACGGAGGCTTTGCTGCTGCTGTGCAAGCTCCCTGGTGACACTGATAGGATTTTTTTCCCACGAGAGAGCGCTGAAGCAGCTCATTTAACGCAATCAGACAATCAAATCTCATCTTATTAACCAGCTCACTGTGGAGTTTTTGCAGGCTGGAGAGTAGAGGAAGGGGAATCTGCGCTTTAAGAGATCGTTCGTAGATGAAGTCCTCTCTGCGTCCTGCCAAAGAAACTGGCTGACTGCAGGAGCACCGGGTGAGGAGGGGTGGAAGGTGGGGAAGCCATGCCAGAGAGCCCAGCGAGGAAGATACGAGTCTCACTGTTATCGTTTCTGCTGCTTGAGCAAACCTGGCACAGCCGGGCAGAGGAGTCCTGCTGGAGCCATTTATCAAACACTGCCCTGCTTTTCTTTGGGCAGGCAGTGCCGCTTCACGGTTAGAAGAGGTTACCAAAGCTGGCATCTGGTCATATTGAATGATTAATCACAGCCCGAGCTGCAGCAGACAATAGGCGACATACCACGCAACGTACTTAAACAGTGTCACAGATTGTCATTGACATCGCCCTGCGCTACGAGGCTGCACCTCACACACACCTCTGATTCTGAAGCTCCCTCTCTATTATTGATGCGTTTCTCCTCAGCTACTCACAAACTAATTCAAAATGAAAGCACGCCACCGTCACCCTCTGCACAGTTTCCACTCACTCACGCTCCGAACGCAAACAGTGGCGGATGAAACAGCCAAACTTGTAAAAAAAAAACAACAAAAACATAAAAAAACAGCAAACCGTGGAGCCTTTACCCGCTTTGGTAAACACACATCCCAACTTACCTCTGGTATTTTGAGGCGAGGGGACAGAAAGGAAGGAAATGCGAGCGAATATGCCACAGATTTCCTCACGGCGACGCGTCCAAACTGCGCTCTTTTAGTTCCACTGCGCTCCTCCCGCCCTGCAGGGTTTAAAGGGTTCGGATTAATTGCGAGCTGGTGTTATCAGCGGCAGCTGCGTAAGTAGCGACGGGTTAGAGCGTCCCAACTCTCAGCAGCGGGTTGCCATCCTCCGGCTCCTCCGGCTGGTTTCCTCTCAGCGCTCCGCTCCTGCTCTGCCCTATTTCAACTCCTCTCACTCAGCTCTGCTCCTGACGTCAGCCGCTGCACGGCAAATGCGGCGAGGCTGCATCTGCAGATACATCCCACTGTAAAGCGACACCTGCGTGTGCGTGCATGCGTTTGTGTGAGTGTGTGTGTGTGTGTGTGTGTGTGTGTGTGTGTGTGCATACAACAGGTGTGCGATAAGACAAGTTTTAATTAAATTGCAAGTCAGTTTTTAAGAATTCAATCAACCACCTTTCCAACATAAGCTGATGCGTTTAAAATCTGAATTTGCTGCAAAAACAATTGTCACAACTGAGTGGATGGAAACTGGTTTTAATTTGATTGACACTGTTCTCGTGAACTTTCACATTTTACTGTGTTGTGTGTCAAAAAACCGAGATGTTGCTGTTTTCTTGGTTCATCCAGCAAAGAACTACAAACTGTCAAGTTTTGCAAAAAAAGTATTATGTACAAATTTGATTTTGTTTCCCTCAGACAGTCAGTAACATTTTATAATTGTCTTTATGACAAACTCACACAGGCAGGAATGATGTTCCCAGAGGTGCCAGACATACAGAAGACAGGTAAGTAATATTAAGATGTACAGTACAGACAGTACAATAAAGTTTTATTGCAGTTACAGTATAATAAGTGACTTGGGAAGACCATGTTTCATTCTTATAAAAATATTCTCTGTCTTCATCTCTTTGCATTGAAGTGGGAAGAAAAATAACAGGGTACAATCAGGCCTACATACTGTATCCTGAAAAGACATGAGAATGGAGGCGCCTCCATCAAAATTGCATGTGGCGCTAAAACATTTATGCTCAATGTAACATTTATCAAGACAATGGGGGAAAAGGCGTCTGAAAAAAAGAAGAAGAAGAAGACAACGAAGAAGAAGAAATGAACAGGGAGCGGGAACAAGAAAAAAAAAGGGAGTTGGAGCTGCAGTATTTGCAGCAGGCGCCATGAGAAACAAAGCAAGAAAGAAAGAAGACGACGAAGACATTCCTATGTTTTGCATGTTATCTTTTTAAAAGCACACGTCTATCACTTGCTACAGAACAATACTGCAGCTTGGTAATAATGTAAAACTCTTTTTCTTTGTAATCTTAAAATTGTCCCTCACTCTGTGCTGTACCTCTCACTCTGCACTAATCCTGATCCAAACTGTTCACATTCAGTTTCACTTAGTTTTTGATCCTGGTTTTTAATTATATGTTATTCCAATCAGTTCAGTTAAGTTTAATTTATTTTCAGAAATGAAAAGGACAATGCAGCCCATAACTCTGCATACTTGTATGTGTACAAACCTCTTTACACATACAATATTTGTCATATATTGTATATTGTATTGGCTTTATTTTCCAATTACAGTTTTAGGAAGTGAACAATTGGGTGGGGTGGGGGTCGGCTGGGGGGCAACCAACACAGGACCCAGTTGCCTTGTCACCCTGTAGATCCACATGTGCATCAATAATGAATATGAGGTTCTTTTTAAACCCAGAGTTACAGATGAGAAGTCAGTGCGAACGTATGAAGATTCAAATTCTTCTCGAGCAGAGTTTGATGCAAGAAACAATCATATGAAAAGCGTTTCGTATCTTCTTACATTCAGAATTACCCCACAGTATTTACAGATCTGTCACCAGTGTCTTAAGACATCATGTGGTTTCAGAACACTTCCAACCTTTAATCTCTCAAATATTTATCAAATATGATGCTTGTTGTCATCATTTGAAGCTCCAGCCTTCTCTGTGTGGCTTCCTGTGAGGGTCACTAAATCATCATGTTCTCAATGTTTGAGGAAAGTTTTCATGGTTTGCAAAAACAAATGAGTAGAAACAGAAGAGGAAACACATTTCAGTATCATCTGTATAACGTTAGTTTTTGTGTTTTCCTGTAGCAGTATAGTTCTAACGCCTCACTAATTAATATTTCATAATTAATCTTTACTGTAATGTACAGAACAGAACTTCTGAATGTTTTTCTCCTCCGTCCTAAAATTTGCCCGACAAATCCACACACTTGTAGAACAATGTGTATTTAACACATTTTTGCACTTTAGCACATAAAGACGGCTTCTTTACGCCTTCCTACTTTTCACAACAACACGCACACACACATTCCTTAAACTGTGTCTGGGCGGCTGCAGTGTGGAAATGTTCAGATCTATATTATTGACAAATGCATATCAAATCTATTCATAAAACCAACAGGTCTCCGAGCAAAGCACAGACGATCTCATTCTGCTGTAGGCACACCCCGAGAGGCAAATCAATCAAACGTAAATGGTGCAAATATGAATCCGCCCTCAAGGGGCTCATTTAGACAACAGCGGGTGCATTACATTGCAAAAAGGACACCATGTGCATTTAACCACGGCTATACCTTGAGTTGCAGACTAACATGTGGCGAATGTGCAGCTACATCATTATCTCTGTTATCATCTGCTTAGGAGTGTTTGTACTAGCAGTCATACATCTGACACATCGTCTTCTCTCAGTGGCACTCAGGCATGTGTCAGCACTA
Organism: Helostoma temminkii; assembly: GCA_900302695.1. Classification (NCBI taxonomy): domain Eukaryota; kingdom Metazoa; phylum Chordata; class Actinopteri; order Anabantiformes; family Helostomatidae; genus Helostoma; species Helostoma temminkii. Next base: position 15,323 of record OMLM01012150.1, read on the forward strand.
AAAGGTCTCTCTCATGTAGCTGCTTCCTCAGAGACAGACACACCAGGAGATAGAGCCATAACTCTTCTTTATGTCCTTTTCCTCCAGCTCTCAACTGCAAGTATTGATGTGATTCACAC
>OMLM01012150.1:17547-60771 GCA_900302695.1 Helostoma temminkii
ACACACACACATTGTATAATGGTCTTTGTTTCCTCCTCTTTCCCTGCTCCAATTTGATGGCAGGGCAGCCGCCAGGTTCCCTAGATGACCATTGAGATAGAGCTAACAGATGAAAGCAGCAGTAAGACGCTGGCGGTAATGGTGCTACAGCTCCGGCTTACAGCCCATATTTCTCCCTGATGGCTCGGGTGCCCTGCCTCCCCCAGACACCTGCAGGAGTGAGCTGCTTGAAGGAGTTGTTAGTATTAGGGAGGCAGGGACACAGACATAGAAATAAAACGTTGTATGAAATATGAGCACACGTTCTTTCTAAGACAAAAAATCTTTACTGAGTTTGTTTCCTAAACTCTCTCCCTAGCATATTTACTTTAATACTGTACATATATTATATCCCATTGAGTGGTTGATGCATTTTCAGCTCATTCAGTTCAACATTTTGAATGTGTACATGACGCATCGAGCAACTGTTTACGGCATTTAACCTGAAAACATAACTTATGATAATGTAGGATCATCACAAAGACAATAAAATGTTGTTTTTTATTTTATGTTAGCAACTGTTAATTCAGTGCCTATTCATCCAGAATAGAGACCACATGACTACTACAACAACTCGTTAGGTGCCTCATCCACACTTCAGTCCTATTCCTCCAGAAGTACAGTAGCGTAAATGTTTCAACTGCAGACTGAAGGATGTAAACATATAAATGCACACCAAACATATTTATAGATCACTGTGTCAGCTTTGCTGTAACAAATCTCAAGCATAGTTATTATCCTTAGAGTTATAATCTCTGAGTCACTATTCATCACCACATGCCACTTTTGTTTACAAGCATTTCTTCTTTTTACCTTAACTATATCTGCTTAGTTAAATCCAGTTTGTAAACAGCCTCCTCTGCACTGCGTGATAGACCATATATATATGTATTTGCTTAAGGATATAAATGCTTCCTCTTTACAGATTACTGTATGCTTGGTGTATGTCTGTGTTTATAATCTACACATTATAACATAACTGTAACTATATCAATAAAGCCCATTTTGGTGCTTTGACGATGTATTTTTATAAGAAGTTTGGAAAACAAATGTTGGCGAGAACCTCTAACAATGTGGACTGGGTCAGAATGGAGCTCCAACCTCATATCGTCTCCTCCAGCTGAAAGTAGAACCCAAGTGATGCCTTTTTCATAAATAAATGCTGCTGACAGCTGACACTGCTTGGCCATCACACTCCACATCATTATCCTGTTTTGATGTGTAAAGCCCCCATTAACCCAGAAAGGCTGTAAATCCCCATATGTAATTTTCCCACTTATTCTTGTTTATTTTGCCGTTTTTCTTAGGTCTCATCACTGGGCTGGTGATAGCCATGGCCACAGGCATTATGTTTTGGAGTTGCCTATCATCAGATATCAATTCCTTTCTTCAAAGTTGGTGCAAATGTCCACCTGGACTTAAGAATGAACAGATGTAAAGGCATAAATGTAAACTGTAACTTTACTGGCAAAGGCACACAGTCACATGTCTGTCCAGACTCATATTCCAGTAAGTTTATGCATGAGTTCAACTAGACTTATTGGGCAACTCCCTCCCATTGAAAAACTCCCTTTAACGAAAAAAAAAACTCCAGCAGAATCAATTTCAAGGTGGGTGGCCATCCGCCTCGAACTGTTAGGGTGAGTTAGAAGAAAAAGAGAAAAAAACAACAAGTCACAAAACAATAACAACAAGAAGCAACCACCAAACACTTGGCAGGTCGGATGAGCCAGCAATTGAACACCATACAACATACAGCTTCAAGGTCCAGGATACCTGCAGAGAGAGAGAGAGAGAGAGAGAGAGAGAGAGAGAAAGAGAGAGAGAGAGAGAGAGAAGCACAACTACGGGAGAGAAAAAAACAAATGGTTAATAACATGCAATGGTAGTATATGAAAAGATGGAGAAAAGAGGAGGAACTCTGTCTGTCAAGGGGTCCCCAAGGAGTCTAAATCTATAGCAGCATAACTAAGAGATGGTTCAGAGTCACCTGAACCAGCTCTGACTATAAGCTTTATCAAAAAGGAAAGTTTTAAGTGTAGTCTTAAAAGTAGAGAGGTGGTCTTCTTCCTGAACCTGAACTGGGAGAAGGGTCTGTATGAGAGGAGCTAGATAGCTAAAGTCTCTGCCTCCCATTCATATTCCATTTCTGCGATGATGTTCATCAGATGGATACAAATGGGAGGTAACGATGACCTTAACATTTGACCATCAAAACTATTTTGTCTTTGAGTCCAAGACATTGTCAAAGTCTCTCAAGATGTTTCCGTGAAATGGTATTTACTATCATTTAAAGAAAAAATAACAACAAAAAAAACTTACAAAAGCAAAAGCAAAAGAAATGTCAGGTTAATAGCACAGATCATCTGGCATAATAATACCATTAAAGAAAAGTAGGCACAGAGAATGTCTAATGTCTCATGTCTCATCCTTTACAATTACAGAACATGTTTGGCATTATTCATTACAAACATTATCAACTACCTCACCATGAAAAATGTCTTCCTTTCTGTAACATAACTTTATTGCACTGTCTGTTCATTCAATTTTTATCTTATTTATTGCTATTTTTGTATTGCTTAATATACTAAAATTACCTACTACTCATTACACCAGTTGTTAGTAGGAAAGCCAATGAGAAAACCAGTCGCTGTAAGAAATCACTACTCCACACTGACTTATAAAACGTATTACTGGTAAAAAAACAATTTCAGAAAAGCACCGTAGTCCTCATGGGGAGAGGGTCACTATTAAGATTAAGATCCCAGTGGCATCTGACTGTGTTTCTGTCATTTAGCAGCGTAATTCCCCAACAGGGACGATCTGCCTGAGGGGATTTGGCACATGAAAAAAAGTTAGAACATAATCCCAAACAGGCAAGGGAGAGCGTGGCAGAGGATAAAAACACAAATAATAGACATAGAGGACAGGGTGATAGTGAGGAAGCACAAGGGAAACCAATGCCCAGTCACGGTGGGTGTGTATAAAGTGTATGTGCAGAAACTACAAATTCAAAAAACTATAAATCCCAGACTGTACCAAGCAGGTACATACTATATTTCAGTCAGCCACCTCTTCTGGAATAGATTGTTATATCAGTGAAGAACGTGCACAGCATTAATGTGCAGTGTCTAAGCTCTGACCTCGTTGCTCCTGGACTCAGAGCCTACAGGTGCATGTTGGGATGCAGACGGGGCTTTTGAAAGGATTTTTGCAGCATGACGGGGGTTGAAATGTTGTGTTGTATTTATGTAGGTGAAAAGATCGTGTCATGTGAGTTCACATGTGCATGCATGCTTTTGGGGGCTGTTGGCATTTTTATACACATAAAATATTATTCTATTATGGTCTGTATGTTTAGTACATGTGAAATGTTTTGTTAGAAAGTGGTTGATGACGTTGCACTTCATGTATATTTTAGTCCTGATTGTTTTTGACCTCGTCTTACCTCACAATCTACCATCTCTCTCCCTTTCTCCTCAGGAAAAGGGAGGACAGAGATAAAAGTAAGCTTTTATCTTTGTTGTGCATTAACCATCAATAGTTACTGTATGGTAGGGCTGAAGAACTGTTCTTATAAGGGCTGTGCTTATTTAAATAGGCCATACATAGTTTTTTCATATTTTTAGTTGTAACATAGCTATTTAGATCTTCCAAAAACATTCCCAACATTGTCCCAACATACAGTACAAATGTTGGCAGTCCATAAATAGTTTTTGACTTACTGGCAAATAAATCTAACTTAGACTTAAATTAAATGTGAAAACATTAAACAGGATTTCAAACACCTTTTTGATAGAAGCATCTGCCAAAAAACTAAATGTAAGTGTAAAACTGGGAAATTTGAACATCTATATTTCCATCCACATCGACTGGAAACTTGGCGGTGACGACATAAAACTGCTGTTTCACATGGTCATTCATAGGCTATTGTTAAATACAATATATATTTATATGTGACAACATAATGAAGGAAATGTTTTTGATTTAATTATGAACAGTAATGTAATGCTAAGTTTTGATGATATGCAGGCACCACTACTTGGCTAGCTACACCATCTAGACCTTTGTATATAAGAAATATTTGAATTTTGAATAACTACACACTGCAGTGCCCACTATGCTTGAGGGGAGTGAGTGTCCCTGGTGGCTGTGGAGTCTGTCAGACAGTCACTGTGGGTCTCTGTCAGATCAAGATCAGTCCTAATGAGCTCTGACCACAACACACAGGGTGCTGCAGACTAGTTCAAAGAGAAAAGATGCTCAAAACAGATGAGTTTCCCATGTAACTGTGAGCTCTCAATTATTTCACTTATCAAATATGCTTCATTCATAATTGCAGCATGTAATCAAGGGGAGGAGTGAGGACATGTGGGGCTTTAAGTCCTGAAATAACTAATTTGTGACTTTCAAAATAAAAGACTCAGTAGGGAAAATCAAACCAAACTAATGATCAGTGCAGTCAGAGTTATGAAAGAGTAAATGAATAATCCCTCCCACAGGCTAAAACAAACAGAAGAAAGAGCCGAGAGTACAAAAGGATTAAAATTAAAAAAGAGCAAAAGTCAACGGGGCCCAGTAGGCTCATAAAGGATCAGAAGTTCAGACAGATGACTAGAGGCCAGCCCATGTACAGCCTTGAGATAAATCAATAAAATGCTAAAATCAATTCTCAAATCAACAAGCAACCAGTTTTCCATGCTCTGAAGCAGACGCTCTGCCTCTTTTAGACACAGTGTTTATGGAGTTCATCTGAATGATAACATCTAGAGTAAAGATGTTTAATCATATTAATATAACTTATTCACTGTACTGCAGAAAGAGTCGGTGGACAGGGTGAACTCAGAGCAAGCACATACTTGCCAACATCCAGAATTAAGCCAGATTCTGCATCTGCAGCATGTGGAGGCTTCATATTGGCAGCGAAGCTTTCAGAGGCTGAAAGCGATAAATAACTGAAATGATGTGTCCTCGCAGCAACAACTGAGTTTTAATGCACTATAAATTTAGACTTGTCCAACATAAATACAAAGTCATTGTGAAAAGCAGTTTCAGTAAAAATGATCTTTTATAAAGTCAGCTTTTAGAATAACTCAGCCAGAGGAAACACAAATAGAGAATATATCATTCTAGCTGTCGTGTGCATGTACACGAAGATGAATGAATAACGATGAATTCCACAAATTATTTAGTGAAATATCAATAAACAAACAAATTCCTGACCAAAGCAGCTCAAACCTCGTTATCACTTCTCACTGTTAATAGCTTTTACTCTATGATGTTTTTTAAATGTTTTATAACTTACAGTAAGAAAATAGTACAGTAAGTGAAAATATTTCATCTTTTGACATGGGTTAGTGTTAAACAGTGTAGTGTTGTGCTGATGTATAATTTAGACGTTTCCTATTCCCTCCATGATCCGTTCAGTAGATGTTCTACAGTTTAATGGTTGTATGTTTTTTTAAGTAGATATAAAAATAAAAACATTCTAACTGTAATTGCAGTATTATACTATTAATAGCTATACAACCCTGGATTATTTCCCCTAAGATTGTAGAGAGTACATAAACAATTTAACCAGGAAGAACGAGAGATCAGGAGCAGTGGCAGAAAGGTATTATAAACGTCTGGTGGCCCTGCCAAAGCCTGGAGGCCGATCAATACTGTAGATGTGAATCTTAGTCATTATGGTTGACTGAGAGCCAGCTTGGCACAGAGCGATTGGGCTCTGCAATGATCCCCATTAGTTGTTGTCACTCCCTCAGTGTAATTAATATGCTGAAATGAAAAGCAACTGTTCCGCTTTCACTTGTCATTTCAGTATCATTTGCAAGATCTAATCAAAAAGGCTAAATCACATTTGATTCATCGCTGGAACAGAACACAGCCAAACCATCGCTGTCATGTCTCTGTGCTGTGTTAACTTTATGTACCAGTTCATTCTCCATACGATGCAGATTTGTTGTTTTCTGAAAGTACAGGCAAAGTGAGAGTTCAGAGATGTACAATGGAAACTATAACACATATAAACAACTGTTAGGTGTGAATTTCTTGAAACAAACCCTGCAGTCTACACGCCGTCTGCTTCTGTCATTTTAAAAGCAATGACGGCATCTACTGTAACTGCACAATTATAGCTGTGGAATCAAAAAGGTGAATTTTCAAAAGGCAAAATGATTAAAGCAGATACTGAAATTGGTTTAAAGTAAACTATATTTGTCTTCTTTCGCCTGCTGTTTGGCGTTTAGTGCCTGTTTTAATCTAGTTTAATTTCACCACACAGCATTTATGATGTTGTTTATGAATGTTGATCCATGCGCCCTCATACGTGAGCCAGCACAGAATTTGCTGGGACAGTGGTGCTGACTGATGACTCAACTGCCGCTGCACATTTCACTGGAGTAAACACATGCTGTCGAGCATGGCATTCCTTTACACTGTGTGCTGGGATGCCAGTCAGCAGAGCCATCCCCTCACGCTCTGTACACTTGTGGGACACATCGAGCAGCATTCATAAGCTGTAGTGCTATTTATAACACCATCTGGCAAAATTTAACAAGATTATAACAGGTATTAAACACCAAACAGCAGGGAGTATGAGATAAGTGAGGATCGTTTTGGCTTTTAAAATACTTTGATACTTGATGTTATTTAAACCTGTGTTATTTCTGACTGGACAGGTCAAATGAAAAAAGTTTACACACATAGATTAGAAAAGAGGTCTAACCAGCAACATAAGTGGGAGAGCTTTAAAAAATCTGATTTTATTCTAGATTTTTTTCTAAAACAATGTTTTTTTTTAAGTTGGCTTACTATTTGATTGAAATGTTTCGCTTTTTTTTCAGGTTTATGCACATACTAAGGCCTGCAGTACACGCTGGAGCTTATTGCAAAATTTTTAGCTTTGAGTCAGGCTTTGGCTTTGCACTACTACCTCTGACTGAACACTAGCTTCCTGAAAATGTGTCTCAAAACAGACAATGTAGACACATTTTCAAGAAACAATTATCACATTCACACAAGCAGCTCACTTGAGTAATGTCTACATATGTTCAGGGCTCCAGTGCACGTCTGAAAGTAGCATATGTCGCTGCAGTGTTACTGTACAGAGGCACCTTCACTTATCAGCTGATAGCTAATGGTAGCAGGAGACCAGCCGTGGAGGTGTACGTTAAGAGACGAAACAGAAACAGAAACAGGAGTGTTGTTTGGCTTTAGTCTTTGCTTTCGTTCTAAGAAAGCCATTTGAATTGGTTAGTCCTTTCAAAAACATGGTTACTTCTATGTGAGTCCAAACTTTTGACTGGAAGTGTACATGAGAACTGTGTAGAGATGAGTCCAGGAGTCGCACTGTAGAGAGCAGCAGATGTCAATCACGCTGTCAGTCAAAGCCACACAGCTGACATAAAACCCTTCAGTATTATTAATGGAGCAATAACAAAAATTGACACTGTTACAGAGAAGCTCAAATATGTGACTGAAACCATAATGTTTTTGCACTAGAATAAACTGGAGCCAGAATTGTCTGACTGAGAATCTATCCACTGCTGAACAAACATAGCGTTACATATATGTAATGCACGTATATGCATGTAAATACCACATCTACATAATCTAAAATATCAATAATGAAATATGCTGATTTAGGACAAGTGTTATATCTTGTACAGCTTACTGTTTGTAATATTCTGAATAATGAACGCTCTTGTTATGAGCTCATGCTGTTTGTGATTTGGCCACGAAGAATATAAACAACTCATTTTGAATATCACCTCAACGGAGACGTGCTTTCATGTGGAATATTTTGTGCAGGTAAACAAGTGCGATGTCATCACTTGTGTCAGCGTCTCAGATTTTGGTCGCACCACGTCTTCTGTTCTCTGTCGCTATTTCAGGAACAAAGGCAGACCTCCATGAAGGAAGCAGAAGAGGGAGTGACATAGAAAGAGAAAGTGAGGGAGAAAGATTGAGCACGAGCATATGTACATACATCCTTTCGTACTTGTCTTGAATTTTTTAACAAGGTTATGTTTTTGTCACAGCTCTGCTATACTCGCATGTTTGGGTGTAATGTCACCATATCTGCCCCATCTCATCTATCATCGCTGGCTGGTTGCCGTAACCACCAAAGGAGCGCTACGCTAAACTGTTTATGATCACAATTTTATTTCACTTTCTATGCAGCATTTTTTTGAATCTTTCACAAGGATTGATGAGCAGATAACGAGATCCTCCCATTAACTTTATGTTAACACTTCCAGTCCCTGCAGCAATCACTACATGTGACCTTACACATCACAACAGCATCAGACGTTGTGTCAAAAATGTCCTTGAGCTTCTGAGCCTCGAACTAAACTCGAAAAACAGACGAAATGTGAAAAGAAGCACACCGGCCTATGAATAAAAAATCCTCTCTCTCCACTTCATTTATATCCCTCTCTCTGTTAATGAAGCACATTTAATAGGTTAATTTAATAAAGGATCAGCACTTTCACTCACATTGAAAGGGTCAGACCATTACAAGGAAGGAGCAGGTGTGCAGTCAGTTTATTATCCACAGTGCTGTAAAATGAAGGATTTCATCAAATGCTGGTGATTGGTCATCCTCTCTAAATTCCTGCTTTTTGACGCTCTGATGCACTGAAAGGTCAATGACCTGTTTCTCCCATACACACATGGAAATACACACCTTGTACAACAATAATGGCTGCATTGATTGTGTGGATTAAGTAAAAGGTCTTTGCTCAGGAGCTTCATAGCTGCACAGATTCCTTCATCTTAGGACACATGCACACTTAAAGACACAACACTGATGCACACAAACATGTAAATAGCTACACGTAGACTGTTTTGGGGGTTTTATTTTTAAAACGTGAATGGATTAGTGTTTTTGAAGCACTTCACTTACACATATTTAACAAAATATGACACTACTATGTACATTTATTGTAACTAGATACATATAAGGAAGCAAAATGTTTTAAATAACACTTTACAATTAGTAAGTATTCAGATGATTGGTTGGGGCCACAGCCAGCTAGAAAGATTTATTGGCTTGTATTTTAACAATGGCTGAATAAAATAAATTTTTATTTGAACAAATTAAACAATGGGACCAGATTTCTCGAATGCTACACACCCACTCAATGGTGACCCAACTACCACCTACAGGACTGATCTAATCATCAGTGCTTGAGTAAGTAACTAAGTAAGGTTGAATATTATGTGCTATGTGTCTAAAAAGAACTAACTTCAAGTAGAATGACATTAGATGAGTTCAATCATAACTCAGCTCAACTAACTAACTAGTTGTACACTGTAAAATTTAACTGCCTTAAAACGTTAAATTCAAGTCAACAAATACAATTTGTTCTTTAAAACATTTCAATGTTACGTTGATTAAATATTGCTTGTTGTCTTAACTTGTACCTTGGTTTGGTTTATTTAGACTTTCTAATTTTGTCTAAATAGAATAATTAAGTTGAATTAGCTTTAAAATATCAAGCATAGTTATTTAGGTTAATTAATTTAAAAAATATTAGCTGATTTCACAAAATTCCTAAATGAGACTTTACAGTGTATGTTTAAAACTAGCCATTCAGGTTTTACACGTGAGTGAAGTGAAAGTGAAGAGAAATCACCTATTCCTCTATTTTCCTTTATTTTGCTTACAGCCGACACTGATGTAATCATGACGTAGGCTGAAAAAGGGTCTGTACTGTTTATACTGTAAATGACGAAGTGTTACAAGTATTTTTTCCATCTAAAAATTACTTTTGTCATCATAAAAAGGGACAAAATGTGATTTTCATTGTCAAGGTCCTGCCCAAAACTGTAATTAAAAAACAGTTTTACTGTCTTGGTGGAACACTGCTGCTTTTTGATTGTGCTCTCACATTCCCGTTCTCTTCCTCTTACTAGACTTTTCTTTTTGTTGGTTTAAAGCATTGTCATCTCCTCCGAAATGTAAGAACTGAACAAAACAGGCAGCCTTAAAGCTACAGTATGCATGAGTGCACACCTATGCACAACCCTACCACTCCATCACTTCCCAAACACAAATTGCTGTCCCTCCATGCAGTAACAAACTGCAGGGTGTTCACTTTAAAGAGACAGATGTGAGGCCATCCATTGCGTTGTGTCTCCCTCCATCATTGACAGTGTACAATCCTATCAAGGGGTGAGTTGGGGGTTATGAGGATGGAGCTTTATAACACACAGAGTCAGCTACATGTCTCACTTCTCGCCTGTATCTGGGGAGAAGAGAAGAGCAGAGGGCAACAGAGACGAGGCAGCTCTTTAAATCTAACACAGGTTGTTCGGGGCTTTATTGAAAACTGGACAATGGCCTGTATGAAAAGGTTTTTCCAGCACCTGTCCTGCCCTTAGCTCAGTGCCGTGTTATAGGTTTATAACATGCTGCAGAAGGCTGTGGACTGTGTCATTTAAAAGGCACAGGTCTAAGAGAAATGAAGGAACCAAAGAGGGAAATGGTCTTTTGTAACTAGGACAGAAATTCTAGCACATTTTGCGGAGGCAAGGATGAATGTGTGTCTCGAAAGGGACAGGAAAAAAAAAGAGATGAAGTATCTGTTTAAAAAAAAGGTTATATTCACATTAAACCATATTTAATGTTAATATTTTAGAAAAACTGAATGCAACTTGAATCTCACCTTTGCTCACTACATTGCCAAAATGAGAGAATTAAGTAACAACACCTCTTGCTTTCGTATTAAGGCTCATTTGGGACCATTTATATTGTTCAGCAATTATATTGTTGCAGCAACACAAAAATGACCAGTAAGCTATTACTGTTTGACGACTTCTAGCGTCTGCAGTGAACATTGCACGGCCTTCAAGGACTTCACCACAGGAGAAAACAACCATGTGTTACTGTTCCATGGGCACATGATATTTGTTTTAAGACACACGTGAAAAAACGTGAACCTATCCTTTAAGCCAGACCACAATCTATTCCTAACTTTAACCAAGTGCAATTAGTATCTAAACACAAGAAAGCTTAGTAGTGTTGCAGTCAGACAACTTAATTGTTCTGCTGCAAGACTAGATATTTTTGCGCAAAGAACTCCATGTGAACTAGGTCTGTCAATTCATTAAAGAAATGTATCTAATTAATTACATGCTCTGTGGTAATTAATCTAAATTCATCTCATCATGTACTCACTTTTACTGTGAAAGTAAAAAATACTTTAGTTTAAACTTTTTGACAGATGAGAGACTCACTCAATAAATAACAGACTTCAGATCAGTCAGATGCCTTGGACCTCTGGGTTCGCTGCTGATTACTTTGCAGTGAGGTGATAGACCAGCGATCATCTAGTGTCAGACCGTGACAGATTGTGTGTCCCCACTCCCAGTTCTGAGAGTATGTCGAGAGGTGAAAAGGTCCTTTGACATAGTGACAGTGACAGTCCATGTCCATAGTGAAATTATTAATGGAGAAATAAATTTTTTCAAGCACAGTTGATAAACAATCTAACAAAATAAGCTCTGTCCACCCACTTGACAGAGGAACTGGAAGGTGTAACCGCATACTATTTATACAGTATAGAACGTTTTGCCATTTCCTACCCCTGTCTTATTTGTGCCAATCAGGGGTGTCAAACTCCAGTCCTCAATGCACCTACAGCTTCTGTCTGGCCGAACACACCTGATCATGGTAATCAGCAGAGGGTTATGCAGGGATAGTTGGAAAACAAGCAGGGCTGCGGTCCTTGAGGACTGGAGTTTGACACCTGTGATGTAGATAATATACTATATTTACTATGTTTGGTTTGATTGGTGCACTTTGACAAGACTGATTCAAAAACTAGGGAGATTTGCGTCAGGAAGAGCATCTTGCATTGTTCCAAATCTATGCAGGACCCTGCTCTACTGTGACGGCCCTGGAGAGGAGATGAGCCAAAAGAGGTAAAAAAGACAATCGATATATCCTCAGTATATTAATAGAAAACACAAACTGGTTCCAACTACATATTCCTATAAAATGTATTTGCAGTCACAGTTTAGCTTATATATAAGTGTACATTTTAGGAGGTTTATTATTATTGGCTTACAAAGTTGTTATGTCCCATCCCCTAATGACACCTATTAAACTATGATGCCAGTTTGCCAGCACTTCCAACATGGAGCATTATATTAAGAAAAGCTCATGATGTTTTGGCCACCCTATTTAAAATGAATGAAGGGGCCAAAACATTAGAAACACGTTAGAAACACTACAGTATGACTCCACCACCATCTATGACTTCAATAATACACATTTATAATTATCACCTTTCAGACAGTACTGAGAAATTATAACTTCTCTTCTGTAATTATTCACCTGAAAATGAACCCAGTCCTGACGATGACAGAACTCTCGCTGGATTATCACGTCACTATTCTGATTCCTGTTTGCTTCTGTGACTCTGCTGATTAGTTTTGGACTATTACTTAACATCCCAGCCGCTCTGATCTGGACCCATACATTTGGTTAGCCCTGTACTCTGTTGGTTATGATTTCAGTCCTTGCTTTGATTATTGTTGAGGGTGTTTAGTTTGGGTTTCATATCTTCCACATGTTTTCTAGACTCCTCAGTCTTTGTTACTTTCCTTAGTCTGATAATTTCCTGCACTAATTAGTTTAATATTCAGTTTGGTCATTGAATCCTAGTTTTGTCTTTCATGGCAGTGTTGCTAGTCTTTTCACTCCTTGTCCAGGTTGGGTCTCCCTTAGAACCCCATTGCTGACATCCAGTCTCCCTCAACCAATAACCTCACCTTTATTTTTAAACCCAATCTCACCTGTTAGGCTAAAATCTGAGCCCAGTTATTTAGTCTTATATATAATATCTGGCCTATCACACCTACAGTAGATGTCCAGTTTCCTCCAAATGCAAGCTGCTACAGTACATTACTACAGTTATTCTGTCAGTCGTTTGGTGCTGCTCAGTAAGTGTACAGCATCAAAACTTTACACCTGAGAACAGCTGCGTCCTGCCGCTGCTGGATGTGGGGTGACTCAAAGGCTGAGATCAGACCTCTGAGTAAAAACAAATCACAAAAAGATGTTGAAATGCTCCGGGGGGAAAGTCATCGTTGATAATTCACTGTGAGTTTGTCACTACTAGTAACCACTTTCACATTAGTAATATTCGTTTAATTGCTTTTTGGAAAAAAAATCTAATCACACCATCACAATTCAAGGTTTGTCAGTGGATGGAATTGGCTCAGCTGTCATGAAGATGGATCTATTGATACGCCAGCTCAGTAGCTTTATTGATGTGGTCCATGAAGTCCTTGTCAGACGACTGAAAACTCCATTGAAAAACTAGTTGGTGGCCTTGATTTAGGAATGGTTTGTCAAGCTGCATAATAAAGACTACTGAGTAAAGACGTGAAGTATTATATTGGCGAAGACTGAAGCCTCTAATGTAGAAAAGCTATTTTGTGTGAGTACTTCCAATATCTGTGAGCGGTAGAGCAAAAACAAATCTCTTTAAAATTCTAAATATGCACAGATCTATTCACATGGAGATATGAGGTTTTCACTCTGGATCACTGGCCATGTACATACTATTTGTTGAAAGACAGAAAAAAAGTTAGCACGCACATGCACCTCTTTTTAAGATGGTCATGAATCACGATTGCTTTATACAAAATTATATGACACCAATCAATGTCGCTTTGCTGATGGATAACCTGAATGAAAGAGGAAACTCTCATCTCCAGAAGGCAATAACATTAAAACTAAAGTCATTAAGTTGTGATAAATGACAAGACAGTGAAAGGCGTTCACATGCCAGCACTCCTGGCTCTCACACTGATTCCCTCCAATAGTTGGGTTTATTTGCGAAGTAAAGCAGCCAGCTGGCGCTCTCGAAACAGCTTTAAACTTGTGTCAGCTGTAGAGTTCACATAAATCTCTGTGGCCACACTTCGAGGTAATAGGAACCTGAGACAAGTCCAACAGGTGAGGTATTACCGGTGAGAGGCTGATCCACAGGGAGCAGTTTTTCAGATGGCAATAAACACTGACTCACAGGGAAGATAACAAAACCACCGTTCATGACCTCAGGGAGGATGAAAAAAAGAGATACGAAGTGTGAGAGGAGAGGTGGAGGTCGACAAAAGTGAGAAAAGATGGTGGAATGTCAAAAAGAAAGAGAAAAATTTTTTGTATTTTATTTAATTTCCCATGAAAAGCTAAACAAGAAGACTAAATACAAAAAGAAATGGTAAATGAACAGACTGTTACAGACCTTGGAAGAACAATCCTACAGCACTTTTTTTTAGAGGAAGTAGTTTGCAGAGAAAATCAAGAGAATGGGGGAGAAAAAAATCAGAACCAGAGTGTATGCAATATGCAGAATGCAAGATACACCATTTTCTTTCACTTTGAGCTTAAAAAGGTTAGCCAGGCAACGAATCTGGTGAAAATGAAGGCGTAATCCAGTTTTCTGTTAAAACTGCATAATATGAGCACTTCTCTACACATAGTTTAAAAGTACTGTTCAGTTAAATGCAGGATTAGTCTTCTCTATACCAACTGAGCAACACTGTGCTGAGAATTTTGACTTAACTGCAGCTTCTTCAGGGATAAGAACATTTTTGCCGAATCCCATATTTTCCTTGTTTATAAATACAAATACGATAATGTAGACATAAATTACATGTGTCTAGTTTGCTTTTGGGTCTAAAACTGAAAATAGACACTTTGTGGATTTTGTCCCTCTTATATCTTCTGTAAAAGGTTATAAATAGATCACAAGGTAATCTGCAGTGTGTCTAGTGCCATAAAACAATCCTCCGCCACTTCAGTGTCATACATCATACTTTTAATGACTGAAATAGTGAAAAAGCTTTGAAGTGAGGTTTAACGCTTAGATATGTACGCCTAGAGTTAATATGATAATGTTTGGAATATTAACATTTTTCATATTTTCATAAAATCTCAAAGTGCCACACTCAGATCCCCAAGTGGTAACCCACCCTTAAACGTTATACTCGCTTCCATTAGTTTACATTTCAGCAAACTGGCATCTTTAAAAGTACACATTAGCCACGAGCATTGTGGTGTTTGCAGTCTACTTGTGGATGTACAGACTGTCACTGGATCATTATGATACTGAAGAAAACACTGTAGTTATAAATATTGTCTCTTGTCTGTGACTTCCAAGCAGATTTGTGGATGACTGTTTGCAGTAAACACTGATATAATGATATCCTTGAAAGTGTAAGGTTCACTGATCTTAAAAATATGTGTCTAGTATCTCAGTTATGAGTGAAGATATAAGAAAGCATTTGTAGTTTCATAGCAAAACAAAAAAACAAAAAACAAAAACAGTTTTCTATAAAAACTGTATCATCCCTGTTTGCTTAACAACAGGAAATACAGATACAACACAGTACATTAATAAGTGTTTTAAAGCTTTTCTGTTAGATATGATCTAATATATAATGCAAAGAGGACAGACATGACTTCCTGACAGGTTCAGTGAAATTATGGCACTTCACAGATTACATTTACATGTACCTCTGGTGTATCTGATTTCTCATTCCCTGGACCGTCATGCACATTATGTTTTCATGATATTTACATTCTTTGAAACTGACAATAAACACCAAGTCTCGCTTGTTCCTTATCTGGCAACACCCTGGCAGTCCAAGCTGTCTGTCTGAAGTGTGACAATCACATTAAGTCCTCAAACCACATCCAGTTCTAGTTTAATGCAATTTTTCACTCTGTGATTACAAGTCAAAATTTATTCTAATGCAAAGTGTAGCACCCTTTGTGGTCAGGTTTGATTAAAGGTTCTCTATGGCCTGATTTGTCACGGAGAAACAGGAATATTCATTAACAATGGACATCGCTATGTATTTTTGTTGGACAGTGGCTGATTATTAACCAGTTCAAATGTATTCATAAACCCACTGCGATACAATACACAGTGGGGCCTGCCCCTCTTCAGGGACATATAGTACTGTAGAAGCTTTTCAGACCAGGCACATAGCTTAAGACCAGGGAAAATTAAAGCAATTTATGTAAACAATAATTATAAATAACTCACTCCATAAAGGTTATTAAGATTAAAGTTGCCACAATTTATTTAGAAACCTAAAAGTAATTATGTTGTCCTGCCCAGAGCTGATGTAAGGATGTCAGGCTTCAAGACAATTATGAAGATTCATTGACTGTACTAGATGTCAGAGCAATCCACTAATTGTTATACTGAAATATTATGAATGATGTGATGCACTAAAACTGCCACCTCTGCAATCATACTGCTAGTTTGACAAAAAATAGAGAAGACTGGGGCAAAGAAGGAGTTTGTCCTACTCTAAAACATTTACATTTACATGACAAGTCTGGGATTTTTTATGTTAGAAGAGTTCTTGTGAATGTTGTTAGTGATGTAGCTGAGCGTGCAGACTTAGGTAGCTTATTCCACCATCGTGGAACATTTGAGGTGAGGAGCTTTGCACAGTGAGCAAAAGGGATTGTAGGCCTTGATGAGTGTGTTAGGGTAGGAAGGTGCAGTGGAATTGACTGATCTGGAAGCTAGTGTAGTGAGATGAGCAATGGAGAGTTGTAACCGTTTTGACTGATCAAAGATGTACTGCTGCATTTTGGATCAACTGTAGATTCTGTTGCACATGTTGGGAGTACTGTTGCTGTATAGGTTTGAGGACTTGTTGCAGAGAACATGAGAAACTCTACAGAATAGACACACTTGCTATAGTGTCAGTGTCTGGCCCTTGCCTGAGAATGTGTTTATACAAATGGATAAAAGCAGTTTTCAGAGAAGGCTACAGTGTGAGACCATAAGCAGACATTACATGGGAAACTGCTTTTAGTCTCATTCATCTCAGATGAAAACAACAGTCCTTTATTTATCAGCTGAAGGACATAAAAGGTGATAAGATTAAGAAGAGATTCAAGCATGGAGAGTGAAATAAGAGATGCAATTCAATGTGAACTGTTTGAAGGCACAGAAAATAAATAACATCAGTGCATGAGTTCAGGTAGGAAGTAGTTTCTGCCAACACCAATGTTACATTGTGATGAGCGATTTTCTAACATCCAAACATATTTGCACAGATGACTTCCTTCAACCACAAAATGATGGAATTGTAGCCTGAGATGGCCACTGCTTGTCTCTGAAATCACCTCAGCTCGCCATGCAGCAGGACATTTCTGAGGCTGGAAACCGTTTCTGGTAATCACTGTAGCACGGGTTGACCTTGGGATGACAGTTATCGCATCATTTCCTCTACTCCAATGAGATGCGATGATGCACACTTACTCTCAGCTGGTGTCTTTAAGCACTCCCTCCTCAGCCATGAGAAACTCCCAGTGTATTTGGTACTCCAAAGTGACCTTACAGCCCGTTTGGCAGCACAATATTGTTGTGGTCTCCAGCATAATTAGTGGATTCTTTCACCTGAATATTTTTGTGTTAATACTGAGAGCTCCACCTTTTGAAAGGTTACTGGGTGGTGGCCTTTTTTTTCTCCATCTTTCAGATCCATTGCCTAAATGTTAGAGTCCTTCGCCCCTTTTTTGTTTGTCTGAAACCTTTCAAGTGTAGGGCTAATGCAAATTACTATGTGTAGACTCCAGTCTGGGATGGGAGCCAGAGGTGCCCATGCACGCTCTTTCGCTTGCCTGCCTATTTATCTAATAAGACCAGTGCCCTAGTCCTGTGCTCCAATCAAGTTATTTACCGTGTCAGGCCACAGTGTCTCTTAATTCTGTTTACTTGTTAGTGAAGCCTTTGTTTTTCCTCACAGTTGTTATTTAGACACTAGTTACTATAAGAACTTATAGTAAGACTAATAAGACTTCATTATTTTAAGCCTGTAAGTGAAAATATGATCTTAGATAATTTTGTTGCAGGTAAAAACATGACGATAATCAAAAATGATGTTCTTATGTTCTTTTCTAAACTAAAACATTTTTGGAGGTAACATAATAAGATAATAATAAGATAACATAATTTACTAAATGAGGAAGTGCTACATTTATTAACAGAAAGCAAAGTAAAAGGAGGTGGATGTTGAGCATGCAATGCACATGACTGTCGTACCACTGAAGCTTGACTCCAGAATGCGGTGTATGATTATTTTTAGGTAAGAAAATGTTAAGTGATGCTGTGGCATGAGAACAGGCTCAAACACAAAATAATAACAATCATGTAAAAGCCTACAGGGGGTCCTATGAGTTATGCATGCATATTGTGTGTCTTTGAATGTGTGTTGAGATATATGTACCACAGTGTACATTTGCAAATGGATGAATCGTATGTACACAGACTGACCATATACTGTACAGCCTTCAGGCAGTGCAAAAGTAAATATATTCACTGCTAATTATAAGGTCACACTACCATCAGTTACAGTCCCAGCAGATAGATAAGATTAAACAGCTCACTGACTGACTTTTTAGAGCAGAACTACTAACACAACAGCTACACTTGCAGCTCCCTGCAAAAGGGATCAATATCTGAATCAGATGAAGAATCGCTTCATTCACAGAGTGCAGGGAAGGAGGATGGATCTGTCTTTGTAACATCAGTGCAGGAACACTTGTAAGATAAATACGTGCAGACGTTTCTATCGAGCGCAGAGGCGCAAAACATACATCATATATATACACGGGCAAGAAATACCAAGACATTATACTTTAATGTAAAAATATGTTCCTCATTCATCTGTAACAATTCAATCAACATTTAAACCATCTAAAACTTCTAAGATTACCTCTAAACAATTACCTTTTGCTACTCAATCAAAGTTTAAACTTGAAGGCTCTGTAACTATTTGCTTTTTCCAGAAATTCAAACATATAAAGCATGTCCTCTTAAGTGTTAAACTTCTTAAAAGAAGCTTATGTCTAGTAATTTGAGTTTATATTTGGATCTTCCTTCACAGATGGCTATAAATTAAATTACAATTTGCCAAGCAACCACTGCTTTCCTTATTTGTCTAAATCGAGCTGATTCTCTATAAGGCCAAGAAATTAAGGATATCTGTAAAAACGCGTGCACTGTAGTTTCCAGAGACACAATGTAACTCAATTCAAGCAGGACAGAAGACACAGTGGGAGGTGTATGTGCACAGTTGTTCAAGAAGACAAGTACTTTCGAGTGTCCCCCTGGAGAAACAGATGCCTCACTTCTCCTGATTTAGCTGGATCGTTGAATAAAGCAGGAGAATCCGGTGTGCACAGGCACTGACTCAGGTCAGCTGACTTCATGGGCTGAGTTGCCAAAACCACCAACATTGGGAAATTGAAAGAAAGGATTGCAGTCAGCCAAGATGCAGTAGTAGTAGAAGTACAGTAAGTAGCAGCTGGAATAATCTTTGTGATAACTCGGCCAGTTCAATCACCAGATCTGAACCCCATCAAGTTGGTGTGGGACAAGCTGGAACAAAAAGTTGTGGAGCATTGGCCGACCAGCACAGCAGACCTTTGGGAAGTGCTGCAGAAGGCCTGGGTGGAAATCACACCTGAACATCAGCAAATACAAATCAGCAGGATGCCCATATTTATCAGGCAGTTATTGCTGCTGAAACATGCTAAAAATGAACTTTTTGTGTTCTGTGGTCCATCTACAATCATTTGACTGAATAAAACCAACGAAAGATAATGAAAATACATGAGTTTTAAGTATCTCCAAATTTTTTCTTGTTTTTCTTTCAGTGTTGGCAATCGACTATGTACAGATATAAATATATGTTGCATTCTGTGTTTCTGCGCGCACTGAAGCATATACTGTAACATGATAGCAGCAGAAGAGAAAGGTTAAGTAGGGAGCTGATCTTATACCGAACACAAACTGTGTAAACACAAAATTGTGAGCGCAAAGGAACCGTATTAGAGACAGAAAAGTGTCAAGATGTCTTTGAAGCCTAAGGTCATACAGACTCTTGCAGACGTTGAGAGTTTGACTCCTGTTACAAGTTTTCCTATTACTCTAGTGTGGTCTCAGGGCCACTTAGCTCTAATTACTGCACCCTAATGGCAAGGCCAATCAGTAGCGGGTTAATTGTTTGATCTCTGCCATATGTACAGCCTGCCGTCATGTTAATCCACCTCTCCACACATACGTAAACCCGTCAAGCACCGTCCCACACGGCACAGCTGCTCCTGTCAGTTTGTGTTGGTACAGAGCAGGGAAGTGTGTCAAGGTGAGTTTAGATGTAGTAGCAAACTAACATGTTCTCCATGACGAAGAAGTGATACCTTTTACATTTGTTTTTATGCTGGAGGGGTGTGTGAAATTATGTCAGGTGGATCTTTCTAAAGGGTGTGTTAACCTTTCAGCTGCATTAGCAGTAACAGGCTTCTAAAGTCTGCAAAAATAAGAAAACATTGGATTGTACCTGTGTAGCTGTGATCACAACAATAAGCTCTTACATCTTAAATATTGATTAGAGCATCTTTAAACAATTGTCACAGTGTCTGGTTTTCCTTGCCTGTCTGCCCGCTTCATTCCATATATTATTATTTCCTGTTCTCCCTCCTCCCTCTGCCATCAATTAACCATGATCACACTCACCTGTTGTTTCTTCCCTTTATAAGCAGGTATCGCAGGCTCACTCACTTTACTCACCTGCAAATACCCTGTTATTTCATCCCCTGTCTAAAGTGCTTGTGTTACAGAGTTATTTTCATTCTGGCGTTTTTCTCCCTCACCATCTACTCTCCTGTGGAAGAAACCATTACAGTAAACACTCCCTACTCACCTTCGACCTGCCATAACCACTTCCGGGAAACATGCCTCCATATTTGTAGTTCACCATTCCTCCGGTAGATCTCCACCTACCTGTCACTTCGAAAATTACATTCCTCTCTGTTCCCTTCATCCATTGTGAGTAAAATTATATTCAGTCAACCATTTACTCACCTTGCTTATATTCCTGCTATCTCAGCCTAGATCACACTCCTACCTGCCTTTTCTGTTATCCTCCGTCCATTCTGGCCCAAGTTTTCATATCATTATCATTCTTGCAATAAAATATCTTTAAAACCTAACACTCTGGCTGTGGAGTCACCACCCACACCCGTGACAAAAATTCCTTTTTGAACTTGTCACCCATCTCTTCAGAGACACAGAAAAACAGGTTTGAGAATATAAACTGTCAAAATGCGTTTAGAGTGGCTTTCAAAAGATGAAAGCTGAAAGAGTGACCTCAAATTTGAGAAAACATAACCTTACTTTAGGCATTAATTCTGAGATAAGGTTAAGAAGACCTTCTAACCTGCATCTTTAGTTTACTCTTCCCACACATTAAATACTAATTTATTGAAAGCACGATCATATATTTTCACATAGATGTTTTCTCTTCACAGATTATACATATATATATACTTGATTATTTTATATATACATTATAGAAATAGCTGCAAATAAATGAATGCACAAATCTGTGTAATGTTCTGTTGATGAAATGTCCCTACATGCTGATACTTTACTCCTGCTCCAAGCTAAAAATGCAAAAAGAGAAAGATGTGTCCTTGTGTCACATGATTGCATAGTTCCCTGAAAGGGTCATTCATATCATTTGGAAAATAGATCACACACACATATACACACCCACACATATAAGCCACACACAATATTCCAAATAGCCTTGCCTTGATGGAAAACAACACATCCAGGGGGAAAGGACAGATATTACACGGATCATTAGCCGCAAATATAAAAGGGAGCATCACGGCGGCCTAATGACGCTTTGATAAGCTCTGTTCTGGAAGTAAACATAATCTGTTGACTTTCAATTCTTTTGTCACACCACCAATGATAGTTGAGGCAGAATGAAGCATTCTGCTGTAAATGCGGCTGCTGTCGTGTGGAGCAAGGCAGTGTGGGACCCTCTTGGAAAAAATAGGAGCTTGTGGGGAAGAGAAGTTAAACATGCAAATACATTTTTTTTAATGTAACATTCTCTCAATGACGAAATCAGCTAAGTGTCTACAGCTGCGTCTCATCTAGCTTGACATAAATACCTGCTGTCTTCCAGCCTTTACATTACAGTTGATCTCTGAGTCACTGTGACTCAAGTGACGCCTGACAGGGCCAGCAGTATTTACCTGTCACAATGTACAGACACCTGCATATTAGTGCCGCGCTACAGAGATGCCAACAGTAAAAAGAACAAAAATGCCTGTTAGGCCTGAAGGTGCAAAAACAAGGCTTCCAGCATGTTGTTATCTGCAAAAAACTAACTTGTTTATAACCCCCAGAATAACTGCTCTATGCTTTTAAATACCATAAAATCTAACAAAACACATATGCACTTATTGCTGGTAATATTTTTCTTAGTAAGTAAATGGCAGCGCGTTTTTTTGGTGTTGTTTTTTTCCCTTGCTGGAGTTGTACAGCACATATTGATTGTTGGACGTGTTACTTTTAAAGAGATTAAATAATCATACGTACTGATTAACTTCATGAAGCTGTTGTATATCTTAAAATATGCATGTAATTTGTTCCAGTGGTATAGTATATAAGTATAAGTATATAAGTATAGTAATATAACGAGAAAAGTAACATATTACTTTTTACGATGAGTATTAAGTAATGCAATATTATACATTTTTCTAAGGGGTAGTAAGTTAAGAGTAAAATATTACTTTTTGTGAGTAACTTATTATGGCGAATCACACGTATTTCACGGTGTATTAAGAGTTTGATAATATCATAGAGGGTCCACATGAGAGGAGGCTAATATTCTGGGATGGGAGGTGGTACAGGTAAACAGCCTAACATGAGCTAAATTAGATGGTGACCCATCCTAAACTGATACTCACTGACCAGCAGTAGAAAACTGTGGTCACGTCCCTGGTGTATTTGAAAGTGTAACTGAGTGAGTGAGAGGCAGCACATTGCCTGAAGGAGCATAAAGCTGCTATTCTGAAAAAATCAATGGAGACATGTTATTGGAAAATGACTGGTTTGGTCACAGAACTGACGTTAAGAAGCGCTGACCACATTTCTTGTGTGAATGTTCATCATTTACAACTCTTATTTCAATACATGAGTCATAAATTTCATAATTCTGGACGAGAATCTCCACATAAATAGTTGTTATACATTCCTGGATCAGTCTCCACCTCATTACTTAAAGAGCAAATCATCCTCTGAATGATTTAAATGCATCAGGAAACTGCCTAGTGGTGAGGATGCTTGCATTAGGAGAGGGTCAGCTGAGGCATCTCTGGTTCCTCTATATTCATTTTCTTTATAATCGCTCAAATCCTCAACAGCATTTAGAAAGCAATCCTTGCCCAGAGCAGTGTTTACTTAGTACACATTCTGGAAAGTCTGGTAAGCAGAGAGGAGGCACATGAATACTGACGGCCCTGCTTCACATTCGGTTCTCTCTTCTGCCTTTGGAGTGGCCTCATGAATCCTAATATACCAGGTAAAGGCTTTTATAGATGCAACACAATCAACACGGTCTGCAAAGTGGGTGATGTTAATGATGAACTAATTAATAATTATTAGTTAATTGTTCCAAAGAATTGTGTTAAGGTGCATCAGCCAAAAACTGTAACAGCAGGTAGCTTTGTATTCATTGATTGATGATACTGGCGTTCCACGGCAGCTACTGGCCTTAATTGTCATTTGAAAGCGCTGAAGAACTATAAAATCTGTGAACTATGAACAAGAGGTTCAGGATGTGCCCCTGGACGTCAAATATACATGTTTACAAAGTGATATAGAATATATGATATTTCATCTAATCTAAAATTATCAAATTTATTTTTGAGGTGTGTTCTGCATCTAAACGATGCTTGTAAGTCTCTTTGTAAAATTGATCCCAGAGTAAGAAGAACATTGTTTCCTGAAAGATTAATTTTATGTCATTTAATAATGCATTGAACATCAGAAATGCCTTTCAGTAAATTTCAGTAAAGGCAGGAATCTTAGACTTAAAAACTGTGTATATAAAACCAAAACCTTTTATAGTAGATATCACCAGGCTGAAATGAAAAACTGTGTTTTTGCAATTAGGATTTAAACATAATAATAGATTATGACAATTATCTATTATCTATTAAATTCCTTGTATTATAATTTGTGAACAATTAGTGCAGGTCGTCTCATAAAGTAGGACGCCTTTCGTTCCCTGTATTTCTGTCCAAAGTCACAGCTGCAGCACCGCACGGCCTCACTGCCTCAGTTAACCTGGACTGTGTTGTACACGCCCTGAGGCACACTGTCAAAAAACCTTGCCTGATGACAATCTGACAACTCCATCCATCTTATTTACCCGCTGGACAGCACCGATCTGCCGTGGCAATCAATAACGCTCACAATTAGTTTCCCTCCTGGGGGTGGAGACAGAGAGAGGTACACAAAAGGGGGGTACAGGGTTGGCCGGCGGTCCCTAACACAGCTGGACAGAGTGTACGTGTGGCCTGGGTCCACGGTATCCACATGTCCTGACATTAGCGAACATCTCTTGGGACGTAGTGACATTTCCATATGTGAGGTAGATAAGAGAGAGAGAGAACGAGGTATGTGACACAGTTCATCTGCATGTCTGCAAGTGTGAGTTTTATCGGTTATGGTTGAGCACTCCTGTGCATTGTTTTGTTTTTCACCTTGGTTTGGTGACCTGGAAAATCTCCTCCAAAGGGCAGTGAGATGCTGAGGAGGACTCTCTGGAGGAAGCTGATGGATCTATATCAAGCCGTAAAAATAGATAACTGTCATTCATCATCGGGGTGTGTGGATGTTAACCCTGACCAACAGGGCTTAGTCACACAGAGCAGCCACGGAGCATACAAGTCCCAGCATGCTTCAGTGTCATTTGGATGCCCTTAGCAACCAGGCACAACTGCAGATGAATGATTGATGCCAGGTTTTCTCTTTGCGATTATCTATTTAGGTGATAAAATAGGATTAGACCTGAAACAATATAAGGAGAAAAAATAATCAAATAAGAAAGACATATTGCCTGAATTCAAGTGATGTATTAATCTCAGAGGGTGATGGATGTCAAATATGCCCTGCCATTCACAAGTGACTCAGATAAAATGATTGAAAAACTGTGTTTATGTCCTTCATTTGCCCTTGTGGCAAATTAAATATAACTTCAAAGAAAAAGACAAGAGAAATAAGTGTTTAGAAAAGTAACTGCACAACGTGTGAAGTGTCTGTTTTAAGTCGACTTTTTTCACTTAGTTACATTCACCACATGTTCAGATTAAAGCTTTATTCATATCAAACTTCTTAACTGCTCTAAAACACTTTTTTTAAAAACAGCAGCTAAAGCAAAGTCCTCAGACCCTTGGATGGATCAATTAGAAATACCTTGCCTATGTTTTCTTTTTCTTCACGTCACAATGCCGTCACTGCAAACCAATTACCTTTTTTCAACCTCTTCTACTGAGCACTTCTAAACTCATCCAAATGCTTATCTGGCAGAAGTACTTACGACACATCAAAAAAAGCCACATTTCTCTTTTATGTTTTTAGAAATTATTAATGTTGCTAAACCTTTTTAAAATCCTTGGAGAATGGCAAATACATATTCGATTTCCCTAGAGGCCAACGAAGAAAGTCTGCACAAGCAAGATGTTCTGCAGGAATACTGCACCGTGGTGAAAAATGTATTAACTCAGCATTACAAAAATGCTAAACAAATAGGAGATGTAACCTCTTTTAATAAATGAGGCTTCAGCAGTGAGAAATCTGAGGAAAACTGTTTCTCAAGGCAGAGGTTGTACTTCAGGCAGAAATAAAAATGTGCTGTTTTGTAGTATTTAAGAAAGAAGTCTAATTTATACATCCTCACCATGAAAAGAAAAGAACATGATTCCCTTTCAGTGCTCTAGAAAAAATAAAACTAGAAAAATATCTGAAGGACGTAACCTAAAACCTCACATTTTTATTGCACAACTTGTATGTCTTTTCAACCTATATGTCCTTGAAGCTTTAAACCTGAGGTCTCCGCAGCCCGTGGTGCCGTTAAATCACTGTGTGTCAGTGTTAAACTTTGATCATGACAAATAATGGTGTTTTCATGTGAGCCCACGCATTGGACATCAATAAAGCCTAATGGCGTGTCAGCCCTATTAATGGATTACCGTACAGACCTCATAAAAACACAATATCCCATCAAGTCTAAAGGGCCTAATGATCCCGTGGTGTCTAGTAAAGTCACTGCAGGTCCCATCCCCTGATGGATATCAGCTCTTAGTCCATTTTATCTCACTGCTGTTTAAGAGAACAGTGAATGTAAAGGGGTGACAAGCCAGGATGATTACGTGCTGCGGTATGCAAGAAAGGAGACTCCCAGTTTAATGTAGTCTTAAATGTGGTAAAAAGTTGTAATGAACATTAAACTTGCATTAAGAATGGAACAAAATGTTGGTTTGTGCGAAGGCAAAATGTAGGTTTAACCCCACAATGTGTGGAACTAGAATTCAAAAAGCTTTTGTTTACATAAAAAAGTGTATAAGTACATGAAAACTGGTTCAAAGTTGGTTACACTTAGGAACCATATAAGAACCAGTTTGCGTTTCCACAGACTAGAGAGCCATGTCATTACACTACTCTTCTGCCTTCAAAGCACCGCGAACGAGAAGCACAACTACAGTGTCTGTGTGTTGTTCCTAACATTGTTAGCTTAACTTGCATCCAAAGACCCAGATCCAGTACATATCTGTATATTCTGCGATCACTATGCACAGTACATACAGTGCCTTGCAAAAGTATTCATACCTCTTGAACTTTTCCACATTTCGTCATGTTACAGTCGCAGACTTAAATGCATTTTATTGGGACACAGAACTGCATAATTGTGAAGTGGAAGGAAAGTGATAAATGATAAAAACATATCCCAAGCTATGAACATCTCACAAAGCACTGTTCAATCTATCATCTGAAAATGGAAAACGTATGGCACAACCGCAAACCTACCAAGACATAGCCATCCACCTAAACTGACAGGCCAGGCAAGGAGAGCATTTATCAGAGGAGCAGCCAAGAGGTCCATTTTAATGTAACTGTGGAGGAGCTGCAGAGGTCCACAGCTCAAATCGAATTTAGGGACACCGAAAGATTCAGAACTGGGCTGGAGGTTCACCTTTCAGCAGGACAACGACCCTAAACATAAAGAGGTAAGGAAAGGTTTAGATCAAATGCTATTCATGTGGTAAAACTGTGAATTTTGTGGATAGTTGCTGTTCACAGACGCTCTTCATCCAATTTGAGACATAACCCAAAAGATTTGTTCAAAAAAAGTTCAAAGGGTATAAATAAATTTGCAAAGCAGTGTATGTACATTAAATATATTTTAATCGCTGTTAAAGCTAAAGTGTTAATGTCAGCCCTTGTCAGCTTTAGCAATTAGCTAGATAATCAGCAATAACTACGTTTTTTTCTGTCACACTGGAAATAAACAAATCTAATAATTGATGCGTGTACAGGCTGCGTATAGGGATGGGCTGCAAATGTGGGAATCTACCATTAATGGCTTCAGGACACCAAAGTCATAAATGTTAATATGTCATAGAATATTATAATGTAATACATAGTAGTTTTAGAAAGGTGATCTATATGAAGTTTGGACAATGTTTGGGCCTTCTTCTGTCCTTTTAGACATGATGGAGACAGGTTTTCACCTTCTGAAAATAGTTTATTTCAGGCCAGGGGGTGGCACCTGCAGAGCAGAAAGGAAATCAGTGTTTTCTTTATAGACACCGAGGAAATGCCAGTCGCTAGACAAATGGTAAATTTTGTGGAAAATGAGTATATTCAATCAGACTTCACAGACTGTACTACTGAGCTGGAAAGGTAAAGTCTAGTCCAACTCATTCAGACATTCTCACACGCAGCAGCTCCTGTGACTAAATAAGTTCAAGCTTGTGGTGTTTATCTGTCTGTTTATATCTGGGTGCATCCAGAGCAGGGGTGTCAAACTCAATCACACGTGGGGCCGAAAATTAAACCACAGTCTAAGTTGCAGGCCAAACAGGATTAACAGGATTGAAGAGTGTATGTCATGAACTCAAAATAATGACATTTCCTACTTTGTATGTGTGTATGTGACAATTTGTTGTTTTTCTTGGAGGGAAAATTTAGAATACTTAGCTCCGTGTTTGGTCTCAAAATGCTGAAGCATATAGAGAACATACACGGCCTCATGACACAACCGACACAATGGTTTTTCTTCTTGAAGCAGAAATAAATATTCACTTTCCCACCTTTCATTACATTGCCTTCCTTCTGTATCAGCTTTTCTCTTTTTTGACATTTTGGGATTAGTTGTTGATATTTCTCAATTTCACATGTTTCGAAGGCCACACAAAATGATACGGCAGTCGGGACACATATGATCTAGAGGCAGCTTTAGGTAACTTGTATTCCCCTCTGTCTCATTCCTGAATATGCAAATAGAGAACCACCGTCATTACAATCTGTACTGCTGGAATACAACCTTGAAGTTTCACTTTGATTTTGTCTCTCTATAGTTCTGTGCAATTGCTTTGTTTATGGTCTTTCCCATATAAATGATGACCATCATTTATATGGGAATACTCACATCCAGTGAGGCAGACTTGCATGGATGTGTGTGTGTATTTAACTTCTATTTAAACCCTCTTAGCAGTGCAGGCTGCGGAGCTTAATGCTCTGCAGCATGTGATCTCAAATTAACTTGCTTATTCATTTGACATGGATGTCTCTATTTTGGAAAAATACTGTTTACACTCAGTTTAGAGTTTTCTTCATATCCTGTTACTTTTATTTTCCTTGGACAGTTGCTCTCTGCAGCTGTAATACAGTTTTAGATTTTAGATTAAGGTTTAAATACCTTGTGACCTTATGAAGTAAAGTCACTTTCAAGTTCTTTTGTGGTTAATTACAGCAAAGAAATTAGACAGTGATTATTTAGACATCAGTTTCAGCTGTGACGACTGTGATAACTCCTCTTGTAATTAAGTTTATTTATATAGTGTCAAATCACAACAAAAGTCATCTCAAGGTACTGTAAGCTTCAAAGACCTTACACAATATAACAACACAACTCTATAGAATTGTGTAGTAAAACCCAACAAATCCATCTTGAGCAGCACAGGACACAGTGGATATAAAAAACCTTCTTTTACCGGAAGAAACCAGGCTTAGGGTGGGCGGCCATCTGCCTCAACAGGCTGGCAGGAAGAGAGAAAAAAACACCTTATTGCTTAGTTTCCACCACAAAGCACTGGCTGCTGGGTATAACTATAACTACTACACTACACAGGTGTAGAAAATATTAAGTCAAGTTGCTATGAATTTCTGCATTAATGCTGCATCAGCTCCATGAGCCCGGTCACTGGTAAGTGGTTGGTTGGGGAAACAGATTCAGCAACAATCGTCAGCATGACTCTGCACCGGCTCAGTTTGTTTCCTCTGTCACTGTCAACACACACTGTCGGTCTCTGTCTGCCTCCCCCACCCAGGTGCTCGTCAAATACATTACGCTCCAGGCAGCTAACACACCTGACACCACTCTGCTTATTTTTCAGCAGAAAATGTAAAGGAAAAAGAAAAAACACAAGAGGTGCCAAACATTGTCAGACGTCTAGCAATAAACCATGTCCATATCATTACATATCATTATCTGTGGAAAGAGTATACTGGAACTTTACACAAAATTACCCATAGGTGTGAATGTGAGTGTGAATAGTTCAGGGCTGATGAAGCTTCTCATGAACTCACAAACTTTGTCATATTATCTCAATTTGCTAATTGTATATCGTTATTATTACCATTATTCTATTGGTTGTGATTTTGTAATTTTAGATTATATCCTAGATTTATTCTGTTTTTAACTTTTGATGTAATTTTTAACTTTGCTACTGTAACACATTCATTTAACCTTGAGGGTTCTAATCTAAAATAATATGAATTTATCTGAAATAAATTCATAAACAAATAATATCTATCTGAAATTTGCAGAAAGATTAATAATTATTTTTGATCACAGACTCATGTTATTTTGTCCAGTTTGTGTAAATAGTAAAACTTTATGAAATGTGTTTCATTTGTTATCAGTTTCTGGCAATTAACAACAAAACAGCAGCAAACTATCAGAAGTGTATGAGGAAAGTTTCCAGGAAATTATCTGGAAAATATTAGACCCAACTTTCAAACCTTTTAAAATCACTCAAATTTTTTTTTTCACTTAAATAAAAGTAGGATGGATGTTTCCAGTTCAAAACATGTGCAATGTACATTATTTAAAAACAAGCAAACAAACAAACAAACTTGTTAATTAATCACCACATTACATGACAAAATGTGTTTCATTTCCATGTCCCTAGTTAGGAGCTGGTTAGGTTTAGGCAAAGACACTTAAGACATTATCAAGTTGTGACACCACCAGCCTTTCTCCTTTGTCTCTGTCATAATTAAACCGGCTGCTGGAGGCCTTTGAGAAGTGAGTATAAACACGCCATGTTAAGGCTCTAAGTACGGACCTTCTGAGGAAAGCACACATGCTCCTTTGTAACCTGATCACATTTGGTTGAATATCAGGAAGACAGACTTCACAGATTCTCTTTTATTTATGAGATACACATACAGATGCACTACAAGCTGACTGTTTTGTTTGCTGCCAATAGGCTTTCCTGCTATCTTTCAGTGCAGCAGTTGCCAGATAAAATTGCTTCCTCTCTATCCTGGAGGAAATTTATTTGGTAGACTTGGCTGTGGTGAAAAGTTAACCAATATCTGGAGACCTTTTTAAAGCGGTCTGGATAAAGATGTCAACTCTAAACCTCAATTTAGAGATGTGATCTTATGGTTTTCATTGAATTGTGAAAGCCTAAACTGCATGTGTTAATATACGGCATATTCTCATTTTCTTTGTTTGCCTTTTGCCGTGTTTGTGTTTCTGCCTTTGTTGCGCAGGATGCTGACAAGATCTAGTGTCTGACAGACTGGGTGTAGATACTTTTATCTGTTTAATCAAACTGTATAAAAAGCTTTGATTGTCCACCTGCATCTCTCACCAGACATTGAATCATTTGATTATTTGCTATGACTGCAATCTTTTCTGATTATTATTAATTTAGCCATAAAACACCTTGTTGCCTTCTAAGGTCTCGCTGCTGCTGCTGCTGCTGCTGCTGTTAATCCATTGTTGTGTCTCATTTATAGACCCTGACCAGGGATTTTAAATAATGTCGGTAATTGTTAACTTAAAAGACAATTAGCATTGTCCTGATGGTGTCTGTGTAGTCTACAAAGGCCACTCCATACAAAAGCCTCTTTGTATGGTGTGGTAAACATGTGTTTTGACGACTTCCCTTGTGCTTGTCTCTCCGAGAGCCACAGAGGAGCAAGTTTCATTCCAGCTAATTATTTCTGGCCCCCTGTTGCTCAACAAGCTCAGTTTCTCTCGACCACCCCAGCTGCAAAGCACTTTGATTCTTCCCTGACTCGTTCTCATTAGAGATGGCAGTTAGGTCCCCTATCTTCTATAACTCTTCAACTCTGTCTTTGTGTCTGTGTCTTTATCTCTCTTTGTTCGCTTCTCTATTAACTCCTTTAGCATTCCTCTCCAAACAAACACTCACTGCAGTCAGAAGAAACCCAAAATTCAAACAGAGGTGTAAGCCTGACTAATGCCTGCATGGCCAAGCTCACACTGATATGTTATAAAACCCATGCAGGTAAACACACAGAGGAAAGTCCTCATTAACACAAATGCTTTCACGTTTATCCAAACGTTGGTATGCACCTCAAGTGATTCATATTCCCCACTATGGATTTATTATTAAAGACACAGTGTGTTTACAGTGTTGATTTTGCTTAATAAACCAATGACACTTTATGTTTTAACATAAACAATATTCTGTATGCGAATTAAAAAATGTAATTAACCTTTTCTTTGCTGAGCCAAAATGCTGCTAATCAATTTCATTTTTAAAGCTCATTTTTCAAAAAAAAAAAAAAATTGTATTCATTAATAAGGCAAATAACGAAGCAATGCACAATCTATGTTCTGACAACTGTTGTTGATAGAAGCACTGTTTTAAACACAGGAAGGGATGTACAATAATTAGACCGTTTATTAAATGTTGTAATGCTGCCTATGGCTGAGTGCCTGGAGGACTTTCTGTGTTTGCTTCAGGCTTCATCTATTTATTTACTGCATAATTTTAAGTGCTTGAGCATTTTGGGAAACACACTGTTTTAGTGTAGTTTAACATAAAGAGTAGAAGAACAAGGATACAACTAGCCTGCATCCAAATATCAAAAAAAGGCCCTACCAACGTTTCAAAATTTTACACCGTGTTTATTACTTTAATTTGTTTATGAACACAAACATGAAAACAACGAAGAAAACCTGGCAACTTCCCTTATCAGTCCCTCATCAGTGCCATCACCTGCTGCTGTCAAGAAGTAGCTCCACCACAGAGCCACCCCGAAATCACAAATTCTACTTTTTACATGCTAATATGTAGATATTATTCAAGATTGTTAGTGAATTTCAGAGGTGTTGGTGGCATATTCTTCACTCATCTGCCTCCTCCTGTCATCCTGCCTGACAGCTCACATCCTCTGCCTTCAAAGCTTGACGTCTTGCCTTCTGACGCTCTCTAGACAGCCACTAGCCAAAACGAACCCTTTACGATAATCAGAGAGGACACAATAATGTGAACACTTTCCCAAAGGAGCTTCTCATATTCCACATCACAGGCATTTTTTATGACTATATATCGGATCATCTCTGTCTTTTTGTTACTCTGCTGCTGCAAAAACAGATGCCCCTTTATGCCAAAAGAGGATAAACACCTCCAAGCTACAGTCTGTACAGTTGTATCTAACTTCACAAAGCATAATTCTGACAATATTACTATAAAGACAAACATGGAACATGGTCTAAAGAGCAGGACAATTAAGAAACAACATAAACAGAGTAGGACAGTGTTAAAGGTGGACAAGCTGTTCAGAGCAGCAACAGCTGTTGTAGTATTGATCAGCTGCAGCCACTGAGTCTTTGAACACAGTCAGAGACACTAGTTTTGAGACTTTCTGCAGGCTGTGACAAGGTTTCAGAGAACATAAAAGCATCCTTTCTTCACCCATGTTGAACCTTCAGGGACAGTCAAATGAACAATAGATGTACTTTGAGGCTGTAAATGAGTGATTTGCATTTGTTTTGTTTTTCTGTTGCTGGGGCGAACTAAAGAAGAAACGTTGAGCCCTTTAGGAACTTCCCGGGAATATCAGGAAAACATTTACCAACTGTGGTGACACATTTTCTTTATTTTTAAGTAAATATAGCCTGAATGTATTGTTCTTAAACCAAATGATGTCATTGAACTTGTAAACTGGTATTCAGGTCTTTTTAGAATTTGACTATGAATTGTGTGTTTAACATTTTAATGCAGTACATAACCACACATGAAGCTTTTGATGGAAAGGCTGCATGTCAGCCTGTGTCTGTTACCAAGGTGATGGTAAAGGAGGGAAAGGATGAGGGATGATAATATGAAGTAAAATGTCACACATCAGCTGCCATGTTAGTCACTGTTTGCATTTTGTAGGGAGGTTCAGTGTCCATACAGTGTGATATATGGTATAATGTATACACAGTGCAGCCTCTGACATTGTAAATTCTTAACAACTGTATTGACTAGCTTGGCTGATTCATACACATCTACTCCATATTTTTGAATGAATTACACATGATTTCTATTATGGATAATGATGCTTTTCCCACAGTTTTCATATAAATGTATCTGCTATGCTGCACTGGTAACATCCACTGCTGCAAGTAACTTACAGCAATTTGCATAGAATTGACATAGACTGTTAATGAGAACGACCATAAGACTGTGAATTGACAACACCATGACTGACATTAATCAACAACTCACCCCAACCAGTTGAGGCAGATGGCCACCCAACCCCTGGAGGTTTCTTTTTTCCTCCCCACTGA
Organism: Helostoma temminkii; assembly: GCA_900302695.1. Taxonomy (NCBI): domain Eukaryota; kingdom Metazoa; phylum Chordata; class Actinopteri; order Anabantiformes; family Helostomatidae; genus Helostoma; species Helostoma temminkii. Next base: position 51,547 of record OMLM01012150.1, read on the forward strand.
AATCCCAGCCAGCTTACGGGCGAGAGGCGGGGAACACCCTGGACAGGTCGCCAGTCTATCGCAGGGCCACATACAGACAAACAACCATTCAAACTCTCACTCACACCTATGGGCAATTTAGAGTCCCCAGTTAACCTGACTGCATGTCTTTGGACTGTGGGAGGAAGCCGGAGTGTAAAGGACACAATTGTTACAAATATTCAAAAGGGCACAGATTTGCATAAAGTAAGTATTACATAAAGAATGGAGGAAGGATAACCAGTCCATTTTTTTTAGACAAATAAGGACTGAAAAAGGTGGAGAGGTGAAGCTTGTGTTCGCCTTGGCCCCTGAATTGCTGAACCTGCCACAAGCATCATCACTGAAACAAGTGCAGATTGTTTTAGACCAGAAATGATCTTTAATGCATTTTTTGCTTTAAACATTCTCACACTGAAACTGGCATTTATTACATTTTTAAAAAAATCACTATTATCTATAAACACAACTGTTTTGTTTATCACATTAAGTACATTTATTTAACACACACTATGTTCCGCACTTATATCTACACCAAGCTTTCTGGATTATAACAAATCACTGACTAATAATTGATAGAGTCCTATCTATACACTATACACTTGTATTAGCAGGGCTGTTTCTGCAGAGCACATTTATTGTTTTCATATTAATTTTGTGTTCAAATTGCAGACCATGTGACAGTGAAAGCGAGTCTCAGCCGACAAAAACAACATCACGAGTCCCCGGAATCAAGAGATCACGGCCAACAGTTAAAGATCATTATGTGTTCTGAAGCAAAAGCTCACTGTGTTAATGAAGAATATAGTCTCGCTCTAACGGAGGACCGGAGTTTGACCTTACATTAGGGAAGTAATTCAACACGTTATCAGCAGAATTAGCGACATTTTGTTTCTGTAGGTAAGACATTTACCAAATGATTCCCTTTCTTCCCTAAAACAGCTACACTTAGAGCTGCATGCGGATATCACAAAAAATTTGCAGACGAGCTAGAGTGGATTCGAAACTATGTAGAAGGCATTTTCTTCAAAATACTATAAAAGCCCTGAGTACACTGTGGAGTTTATTGAAACACTACTGGAAGGCATATTTTTTTTCAAAAACAAATCTCTGTTGATATATCTTTGGAAGAACTTCAAACAGTGAAGGAATCTTGGAGGGAACTGGTTGGTGGTTTGTGTTAAATACTCTAGATACTCTTCTTAATAATAACCTTCTAATTAACAATTTGGGGAACTGCTAACTAAACATCCACCCACTCATCTGTCCCATATTCTTAAAGTTTAAGTTTTATTGTGGCATTCACAGGCCACCTGAGAGATATATTCCCATGGTTCTGTCCTTAGGACTCCTCCTAGTTGGTCATGTATGAGTAGTCTAGTTTGTGCCCTTCATGAGATTCTCTAGTCACCTGAACTGACTCTACTCAATGCAGAGTGACAAGTGGCCAACAGAGAAACCTGCTTTTAGCAGCTTGTAACCATGCAGATGATGAAGATGAAGCAGGGGCAGGAGGAGTGTGTGTTTGGTCTGATTAGCTGCGCTTCTGTTCAAAGAGATTGCTTCAGGTATCCACTCCTTGGAGTTCACAGACTCTGCCTCTATGTTATAAAAGCCATAGGGGTCTTTGCCATAATTCGTGTGAATAAATGGACTTTTTAAATGGGGCGATTTTTGATTTAGTGTAAAAGGAGGTTTCTGCAGTGCAGTTAACGCTGTCTGCAGGCATCTGTGGCTCTCACCATTTATCATTACATGGATCTTTAAGACAGAACAAGTTCCAGGGGACAAAACAAGATGTGCGCTTATAGATTAGGGCAGTTTTTTATCTCAGAAAAAGATCCTACAAAGAAAAAAAACCTGAAGGAAAAACAAGGACGCCTGCTGCACCTCTAACAGCTCAAAGACTGTACCACATGATTACCATAAAATATGAATAATAATATATGAAGCTGCACCTTAAAGTCCCTGGGAATAACAAATAGGCTGATCAGGTTTATTTTTTAATATAAACAGTGATGCCAATTATTAGGACACCTTTTGTTGGTTTTAAAAACTACCTTTGTTGCAGCCCATTTCTTTAATTGCTATGTTACCATTTAACATATGCTTTCAAATCCATGTGTGCACCACATTAAATATGTGGCAGAGCTTCCATAAGCTTTTCCTGCCATCTCAGAAGAAAGCACCTGTGCAGCCTTATGGGTGCTGTGAATCACAGGTTGAGGAGTTGTGCATGTGTTTCTTCCATGCAGCAGTTGGTGCTAACAGATGAAAACAACCTACTGGATGCACATACACACATATACATTCAGACATCTTGCATACACCAAGCTTTTGCTGTCAAAATGTTACGGTATGTTAGATTTTATTTACAGTGTGTATAGCCAAATATCACTAATCACAAATGTGCCTCTAGGGGCTTTGTGAGTACGTCCCAGTGTTTGTTTACATGACTGGCCAAACATTTAAACGTAATTACACACAATATTGATGACAACTTGATATTTTCTCAATCAGTTAATTGCCTTTATGGATTCATGATGGAAGATTATAAAATTAAGTTAATTCCCTTTAAAGAACAATATCTTTAGTATCAATATCTTCAGTTCATTGGCACCTTTATTGTTATAGTGATGAATTCTGTTTTAGATTGAAAGTTGTTTCCTGCCAGCTCACGCAGGGATTTTAGTCAGAAATTAAAAACGAAAGCTGAGAAAGCCAAGAGCAGCCAAATGAAATCTAAAGATGGTGGAGCAGTTTTCGAGGTTGGAGAAGCCCAGGATGTTCGTGCAGATGCTCATGCATGTGGTAATGGTGGTGCTTATCAGTTTTACAAAGCACAGAGCACCATTTTATTAGGTCTCTGTTTCTAGAATCACAAAGTTTTGATAATACTCTTCAGGATTTTTGGTATAAAGATGAATTTTTAACTCCAGAGCACTGGTGCTGTAATAATTGACAATTAATAAAACATATTCAATCAATCAACACATTTCCTTGATTACACAGATATGGTTCAGTTCTAATGTAGAATATAACATAAAAAAAAGTAACAAATACAAGAACAGGCTTTCCCAGAGTTTCTGTGCTGAGAGAGGCAGCTGGCCACTGCTAGATGTAGTCAAGACGCACATCCTCTCTTGTGGTGGTGGCTGAGGTGAAGGAGCTATGTAAACTAAAGTGCTAGTTTACTGTTTATTCCTTTTACTATATCTTTGTAAAATAAAGGAAACAATAATAAAATTAAACATGTCTACCTCAACTCTCTCACTCAGGCCTACAACCCCTCCTGCCCACTGGGCTCTGCTAATGATCGGTGTCTGGTGGTCACATCACAAAACAAAAGATCCAGTGCAAAGCTCTTCGGCTCTGAATGAGCTACCGAACAACAACAGAACAGAAATTAATAAAAAAAAAACTTTCTTGAACTTACATCTCATGAAATAGACACACTTCTTCTGGTAGCACTTTGCTTTAAAGGTTTTCTCCTCAACATGCAATTACCACAATCATGTTACCACTCGAATGTGCATAGATTTAAGTGTAGATTTTGTCTTTACTTAATGAATGTCTTTGTGAAAACTGTATTTATGGGTTTTAAGAAGAATTTTTTTCTTAAAAAACTGTTCCATTTAATTATTGAATGGAACAGTCAAACTATTGACATGGAAAGTAAAAAGAATGAATGAATTCCGCTAGTTGTTTTGAGCATGTTTTTGTGATATTCACATCAAGCAGTGCAGCTACCATGAAGTTTAAGTGGAACGTAAGATATCTAAATATGTAACATGTAAAGTTTTTAGTTAGCAACAAGCTAAGGGCAACTCTGCAGTGGTATCTGACAATCTCACAAGTAAAATCCAAAGTAGAAGAAACAGAAATACGAAGCACTCCACTGACATGAGCCTCAGTAGACCAGAAACCATTACATTCAGCTTTTTGTTATTCTACTTTTCTGTGTGCGTCGAAACTCTTGCTTTAATAATACTTCTGCTATTGATCTCAGTATCTACCCTGCATGTACAGTAATAGCTAATGCAACAAGTCCAATCATCTTCCCTTAGGTCTGCAGAACATCGCTCTACAACGTGCAGCAAATCATAATGCAAATCACAAATAGATAAGGCTGTTTAAAGGAAAGTAGATACCAATATCTCATAGAGTAACAAAATAGATCCTAAAACCCACTGAGCTTCACAGATTGATGATATTATACTGAACTGCGGGGTGGATTTTTTTTAACCTTCCAAGCCCACGCTCATATTTTAGAAAGTCTGCCCTAGAGGATCAGAATCTAAAAGTTTAGCACTGATGCATTATACATGACAGACAATGCATGTATTTTCATCTTTGCATGGTAGAAGCCAAAATCACATAGAAGATGCTGACTGTATAAATCAAGACATCAAGACAACAAGTGGGAGAAAGTCTTAAGGAGCCTCTGGGCACACGAAGAGGGAGTGTGGTGCATTATGGAATGACATGCATCTCTAAATATATTCATTCCCTCCCTCACTGTGTTTACTGCTAACACACACATGTGCAAGCACAAAAACACAGTAGCACATCAGAGCGAATAACATAAATAAACCATATTAAGAGACAAATGCACACAACACTCAAAGACTGCCAGAGATAGTTCTGATCAGACTGCGCACACACACACACGCACACACACACACACTCGGTCTAAGCACTACCCGAGTCTGTAACAGCCCATCTGCTCCCAGCCAGAGCTCATCTCGACTGAGCCGCTCACTCACCTTCAAATGAAGGCTGTCAAGCGGAGCCATAGTGATGCCTGTCACCTCTAATTGTCAGTGCATTAACAATCAAATCAAGCTAATTAGCCAGAGCACGGTGACAAAAAAATTATTTCCTCACTGTGTGTGATTGTGTCACACGGCTACTCGGTCGCCGCAGTCCTATTTTGCATATTCTAATTTCCCAGCAACAATGGAAGAAAGCTGGGAGAGTAACAGAAGAAGAGAACCAAGACAGACAGGAAGTGAGAGAAATGAAATAAATTTGACTGTTATAGTCAAGGTTGGAGGTGTGTTCGCTTTCACTTTGACAAGTTTTATTATAAAAATATTACATATTATAAAAATTATAGCAATTATAAAGCAATTATAATAGTATGAGAAGCAGTCTAACCTACACGGTCAACCATACTTTTACTGAATAAAAGGATCTTTAGTGGACGATAATGAGCAAGCACACATCAGTTAGTGTCAGATATGGGCAGCTAGCCACATGTTGCTACAGTTGACTGCTTTAGCTTTTAGGGTGAGTGAGTGTGGGCAACATCTATTCACTAATTTCTGTTAGTTTAGTTCACTCATGCTGTGCTTCTTTGGATTTAATCATCTCGGTGTCATACTTCTGCTGATATGAGGCATCTGTTTCACATTTTTCAGACAATAATTATGTATTTTTATGTATATTATGGGTCTTTTTCAGCAGAAACATTGAAATAACGAGTCAGCATACACAGTAATAAGACGCTGGAGCTGAAGTGTTGGGAAGTTTTCATGTCATTTTCATGTTTCAATGTACATGTTGCAACTTATGTGCGTGTTCATTCTTATGTTAGAATGAATGCATGTTTAATGTACAGAGAAGGATCAGTGTCCCTAATGAGGGATGTTATTGCATACAGGAATGTGCAATGTAAATACACAGATGAGTTCAATGCACAGTAAAGCACTTAAGGCAATGCATGTGTAGGGTAAATGACACAGGTGGGGTTTATTGCACAGAAAAGTGCTTAAAGGCAAGCAATAAAGTCAGTTAAGGATGAATAATTAACATGTGGAATGGGTCTGCGTTTTCCTTCTGTTAACTAAGTCAAGCAGAAGGCGATTCCCCTTTTCTACGAGAATGTTAAGGCAGAGAGTTGTGAGTTACCACTGAGTCCATCTCTTCATGCCGGTCTAAATTAAAACAAAGATGATTCATCACAAAGACTGTTGTTCTTCAGAGCGAAGCAGCCCTCAAGTGCCCCAAAATAATCAGCTACACACAGTGTTTGGCCTTACTTTCACAAACAACCAATAGCAGCATCTCCTGAAGTAGTACATCTATGGCCATGGTTGAATTACTGTACAGGAATCCAGGGAGGTCAGGGAATTCACAGAGCACAGCCACTTTACAAGTTGTTTTAATATTCTTGTTTTTCAAGAAAGAAATATACAACTAAATACAAGATGAAAAATTACCACAAACAAACAACAACAAACAAACAAACAACATGGCCTCATACCGTTGTAAAATTATCAAAAGGAAAACAACAAAAGCCAAAAATGAACAAAAAATGACAAAACACAACAAATAATTTTTACTTGTCACATAATGTGACAGCTACGTTGTGTCAATTTGCTGGTCCTACACAATCCCACACATTTCATTCACTAACCTTGAAACAATAATAAACACTAGGTTGAGATTATGGAAAAGTCTTACGCTGAAGCACAGAGACAACTTGTTTGGTTTAGACAATGAAAACTACTTGGTTTGGCTTTTATAAAAAAGACGTAGCTGTAGTTTTGACTTGACAAGTACTTGTTTGCTGAAAGTTACAGCACCTTCATTAACATGGTTACAATAACACACGGTAATACAGTACGCTGCACAACAGGAAAACATGTTTCAAACTAGAGTTTTAGCTGGAATTAGTAAGATCATAATTCTCCTAGTCTCCTCCTTTAGATTCTCTCCATCAGCTCCCTGTAAAATCTAGATTAGAATTTAAAATCCTCACATATGAAGCACTTTGTGATCAGACTCCACAATATCTGAAAGTATTCATTGTACCATATCATCCCAGCAAAACGCTTTGCTCTCAGAGTGCAGGTCTATTTGTGGTTCAGAGAGTTTCCAAATGTAGAATGGGAGGCAGAGCATTTAGCTATCAGGTTGCAGGAGTGTCTCATTAAGCATTAAGTTTAAAGTTTAGTGATGACAAATTCAGTTTAATTTAGTTGGGCTACTGAAGTTTTATCTGAAGCTTATACTAAATATTAAGAGCATTTCTTACAGTTGGGCTCTGTATAAGCTGCTGTGGTAGAACAAAAGCAGTTAAATGAGACCAAGACCTATTCTCATTTAAATAAATGGATAAAAAAAGAAGTATTTTTTAAGCAAAATCTGACAACATTTGCAAATTAGAACAACGGCTGCTGTGATTATGTAAAACATGTGTCACTTCTCATTATCTTTCTAATAGATCATACACAGGCCATAAAATAAAGAGATAGAGGTCTCTTTCTCCCAGTTGTGCAATAATTCCACCCACGCCCAGGACATCAGCCAGTGTAGAGTGCCTCGCATAACCAATTCCAAATTGCTCGAAAGAAGCATTGATTGGCTGCACTAGATAAAAAGTCCAAACTTAAACAGGCCCAGGGGAGCTGTGACATCAGTTTTAGAAATAGGCAGCGACCCAAACACAGTCGGGCAGAGAGCAGAATGAGTAATGAACAGAGAGGGGACATTACAATGAGTAACAGCAAAGACTATAGCCAGTGTAATTCAAACAAATATATGTGTATGTGTGTGCACATTGCAGATGTATTCCCAGGACTGTAATTTCAAGCTTACACATATGTGTGAACTTGTACTTTATGAGGACCAATTTCATTTTGCTGCTTATAACTTGTTTTTTTTATATCTGATTTAAGGATAAAGAATCTGTTCACCCAAATTAAAATAAGATTTCCCACTTCTGTGAAACACACCATTACAGATCACGTGTTACAGCAGCAAAAAATGATCAGTATGTACACCTTACTGTTTGATGTCTGGTGAGTGCAGTGAAAATTACACTAATCATGTGACGAACTTTGTATGAATTTGAATCACCTGTGTCTATATGTGGGGGTGGTCTTACAACAAATACGGTATGCTTTGATACCACTATTAATCCAATATTTGGGGGGAATTTTAGTAGTCCTGCATTCGTCACATGTATTCCCTACTTTGAAAAATCCCATCAAATTGCTGTCTAGAGCATTCCCACACAATAAAACCATAAAATAAAGCCACACTGGACGATCAAAAACTTGAAGAAATTTCAAAACAATCAGAAAATAACTTTTTGTTTTTGTGATTCACTGCTTTGCTGCTTCCTCTCTTCAGTCGTTCTCTAGCTCAAACAGCCGCCGCTGCTCCCTCTCTTTCTCTCTTCGTGCCGTCAGGAGAGGCCACCTTCAGATGGAGTGTTCAGAGAGAGCACAGACAAATCCTACTCACTGTTATTCTCTGTGTGTAAGCATGTAAAGAGAGTAGCAATATTATTCCTAGAACTAGTCCTTCATTGCACAAAATCAAAAAACAAAGGAGCACACCAGCTCAGACTGTGACATTACCTGATAAAGCTTCAGCCTTACCTGCCTACACCTCAACAGTTTCTGACTGAATATCAGCTGGCAGGGCTTTTCCAGGTTTGTCTTCAGTGAGTTAAAAAGCAGTTTGCATGCTCAACCTAAACATCTACAACGGCCTGTACACACCAGGTGTAGGCACTGCTACACAAACACTGTCACAGAAAGATGTACCAAAGTACTGCACACACACACACACACACACACTGTGTGACTTAAGATTGTGAACTGTCACTGAATCCTGCAGCGTACAGCACTTTGGAGTCTTTCAGCTCATTGTTTACATGCACTTAAGTAATCAGGTTACTGGAAATCCATATGTGCATGAAGCAGAGGAGTGATCTGATTTCTCCTTCACCTTGGCCTTATCTTGGAAGCATGGTTCACTGTTTTGAACAGTATAGAGACGGAGGAGACTGCTACCTTACTTCTTTTTGTATGTGCTGGCGGAGCTGACTGACAGGGCTGTGAGAGAGACATGAAGACACACGACTCCTTTTCACATCGCAAACTGAATTAACCCTTTAACATCCTCACCATGAAAAAGCAATGGAAAGTTTTTCTTTGAATATTGTATTTCTGTGGGGCAATAATAACAACAACACATGTTTTTAAATTACATTTTATGTATATCTTTCTTTTATATAATAATTATTATATATTACATACAATAAGCACATATGTATATAACGCAAATTTTTTAGAATAACACTCCTCAACTGAGTGGTACTGGTACAGATGGATCAATGAGGTTTAGTTAAGTTCAGCATATTAATATTGATTAATTAATTATTTTGTTCAAGTTCAAGTCCAAAAAAGT
>OMLM01012150.1:60899-73163 GCA_900302695.1 Helostoma temminkii
TGAAATTGATCCTGGGTCATGGCAGTGCTTGTGCCATGTCATGGATGCAGTATACAGTTTGGCATTGTCCTGCTTAAAAATGCAGGGCCTTCCCTGAAAAAGACATCATATGGATGGCGCATATGCTGCTCTAATACCTGGATATATCTTTCAGCACTGATGTTGCTTTTCCAGATGTGCAAGCTGCTCATTCCATAGACACTAATACAGCCCCATACCATCAGAGATGCAGGGTTTTGTAAAGCTGAGAACAAGCTAGAAGTCCCCTCCTTTTTAGTCTGAGGGATGCAGCACCCATGGTTTTCAAACATAATGTCAAATTTAAATTCTTCTGACCACAGAACAATTTTCCACTTTGCCACATAGCATTTTATATAAACTATGGTAGACAGCATATATTTCTGTATCATGTTTATTGTGTTCCCGGTCAAATCTGACCGATTTGCATGTTTCCCCTCTCTAAAAAGTGCAGTAAATTTTAAGCATTTCTCATGAGGTTCCATGACTTTGGTCACACATGGCTTTTGAACACATAAATGATATTTGAAATATTTTTATAAAAATTTGTGGGTTTTATGTAACACTATGGGGGTTAGCAACAAACACAATAGGAGGATTAAATGAGGCTTATTCTTTGCATGATAGATCTAATAACTTCACTTTCACAGTTTTGGATGGAACAGCAAACTGTTCCGAAGCTCATGCAGTGATGTCCATCACAGAATCCTGCTTGTTTTAATCCAGTGTTGTCTGGGGGCCTGAAGATCGTGGAAAACCAAGATATTTCTCCAGATCTGAATCTATTGATTTTATGTACTGTAGATGATGATATATTCCAAGTTTTTACAATTTTACATTATATACATAATATAATAACAACAAACAATATTCTAAAACAATTTGCAGACTCATCATTTTACAGATTGGTGAATCTCTGCCCATCTTTACTTCTGAGAGAATCTGACTCTCTAAGATGTCATGTTACTGATCTGTTTAAACTAATTACAGTAAAATGTTCTTCCAACTCTTACCTGTTAGTACCAGTTACTATTCCAGCCTTTTGGTGCCTCTGTCTCAACTTTTTTGAGACATGTTCCTTATGTTTTCCTCAAATGGTCACATTTTCTCAGTTTAACCATTAAGTATGTTTTCTATGTTTCATTATGAATAAAATATTTTTTTTACATTTTAGATTTTACACACAATTGCTGTATAAGAACAAGGCAGCATTTCTTTGTGTAACAATCTCATCTTTCATTCAGCTGCTCCTCTCTACTGAAAGTAGTAGAGAGGCGAGTGACTGCAGCCTTTGTTATGAACTTGTGCTCTTGTAAAAAACTGGTTGCACGTATACATATAGATGGCACAGTAATCAAAGTTCTCAGAGAGAAATCTGGCTGTGGAAATCAGTGACAAGAGAGACAACTGTAGCGTGGTTACTTGAGTGCATGTAAAGCTAGTGATTATTTAGCTTTACAGCTCACAGCTTCACTGTTTAGTTTCACTCTCACTGCTCTAATGAGCACTGTTTTTAGCCAAGATGCCCTAAAAGCCCACACATAGTATTTGTTCTAGCATTGTTAACACAGTGGAACATTTAGCAGCTAGAGGTAGACTTTCACACTGTGTGAAAAACATTGTTCATATATCTGTCTTCTGGTGGCTGCCCACACCAGGTTCAAAGCTTTGACACTCGCCCACAGAGCAGTCAGCAACAGCACCTTCCCACCTGAACATCCTCATCCAGGTCTATATGCCCTCTTGCCCACTGTGCTCTGCCAAGGAATAGTGCCTGGGGGTCCCTGCGTTACACTGAAAAAAATGCCAAGCAAAACCCCTCACTTCGGTGGTCTCATGATGCTGGATCAAGCTTTTAACTTCTGCACACTAAGCAGACAAAATTTACAGAACAGTTGAACATAAAACGCTACTGCAACTTCTATATTTCACATCTGGCACTCATATTTAGAGGTGGATAGTAATGAGTTATATTTACTCTGTTATATTTACTTGAGTAACTTCTTGAAAAAAAATTACTTATAAGAGTAGTTTTACTGTCCTTTTTAGTTTTACTTGAGTAGATTTGTGCAGAAGAAACGCTACTCTTACTCTGCTACACTGCACTACGCTCGACTAGCTGCTTTTAGTTCTGCATTCTTTATTTTGGCAGAGAGTACCACCAGTAAATGTACAACATGTCTGTGTTTCACCAATCAGACATAGCCATGCAGTCACATGACCAAACTGTGGTAGCGGCATAAACTCCACATGTATCAAACAGGGGACGAAAACACATGAAAAATGGCAACACAAGTCATGTTTCCCTTACACACAGTGTAAAAAAAACCAGATATATACTGTGTCTTTTCTGTCTTTTTCACTCTTACTTAAGTCTAATATTATTTTGAAGCAACGCTACTCTTACTTGAGTAAAGTTTTTGGCTACTCTACCCACCTCTACTCACATAACTGTTCACTATCTTTGTACCACACTTTTAAGTTGTTTTGGATAAAAGCATCTGCCAAATGACTAAATTTAAATGCACATGTAATAAGCATAAAATCCATCTCCCCAACTGGACTCCCTGGGGTGCTTTTCTCTGATTGACACATACCCACCAACGCAGCCTTGTGATTGTGTTTATTTTGAATGGTAGAGGTACATGTAAATGTCTGTGAGTTAATTCTGACAAGAGCAAGTTGATTAGTTAGTAAGGAGAGCGTGAATGCAGAAGAGAATTAAAGTAAAAGTAGAATTATTTCACCATATCAAGTAAAGTAAAGTGAAAACTGTAAACACATTAACATTAGAATGAGAACAGAATATTTTAAAGTTAGACCATTAAACAGTTGTTAATTTTTGTGATTAGGATTGTAGTGGTCAGCGCTGTCGCCTCACAACAAGAAAAACGGCTGGTGCCTTACTCCAGTCCTCTGGCTTCCTCCTACCGTTCAGAGACATGCAGTTAGGATAACAGATGGATAACTTGTGCGACTACACATTAGAGCCATACTTTGAGATTACTCTCCGCACATAAGAAAACCTCACTTTAAAGTCCAATTGAGATTTTGTCACTAATAACAAAGGGTTTTTCAACAATGTATCTTTCTTGGTCAGTTGATTTATGAAAAACAATCACATAGCATTGCCTGTTTAGGCAGCAAGTTTTTTTTATTGAGCTCTAGGCTTATCAGGCAAAACACCACGACTCGGCAGAAGAGACAAATTCAGGTGTGAGTTGATGTGTTGAGTTCACACAATTTTTTTCGACTAAGAGGGAAAAGAAGACTGAACACTGCAGAAGTTATTAGACAACAGAAATTACAACTGGTTGTTGAAATAACTATTTACTAAGTAATTTAACACCTAAAAAACAACAACTTTATTTATTATCTTTTAGAAAATAGGTAACCACCTGCTCTGCAGCACTTTTTAATGGGAGCTGTAGTTTTTCCAGGACAGTTTAAGCACCTTCACTGGACACACCAGTGTTTCAGAGGATTTTTTACGCTGCAATTTTATTAATCAGTGTAATTTGGTTGGATCCTTAATAACACATTTCCTGTTGTTTTCCCTGCAAATATATTTCTGCTTTATCTGGACTTTAAAGTTGTTTCATTCATATCTCCACCACTCGTCTCATAAAGTATTAAGAGTTGACAAACCCTTGTATAAGTGAATACACAATCATTTGGCTGGCTGGCAGCATAAGCTGAACTTCATTATGCACACTGTTGTCCACTCCAGGCCTCGCTGCTTAAGCTAAAAGCATAGCAGATCATAATTATTTGTGTCATATTATGCAATCAACATGCTCTTTTCAGAAATGACACCATAAATTAAGCTGTCAAAACATTTTCATGACTGTCCAAACAGTGCGCCATGCCTGCTAAGAAACAAATTCTTGCTCCTCAAATGATGGCTGAAGCCATTTTTATGTGATAATATAAATGAGTGAATGGAAAAATGGGATGAGGAAGAAATTTAACTGATGCTGTGCAATACACAACAACACTGTTATGTGAGAAAAAGAGACAAGATGTTTTAAAGCTAGGGCTTCAGCAACATTAAAAACTGTTGCAGTCAGATCACTCAGACACACATGATTAACACAAGATTATTAAAAGGACAGGGCAACATCATCATATGACCAAGTTTGACCCCAGCTTCTTCCTGTAATCACAGGGTGAATGGTGACCTGGCGGTGTGTGATAAGAGCACGTGATACTGGATAATACGGCGACAGTGAAAGCTGAGGTGTGCTGAACTGCGTTACAGAAAGCTTCCAGATGTACGTTTGGATAAAACCAAAGTTGTGTGCACATCCATTTCTTTCCTTCCACCAAACCACGACAAATTTGAAGTAGCTTTTTCCATCAAAGCACATTTTGGTTGATGTTAGCAAAGATACTTGTGCTGGAACAGGGTCAAGAAGCCATGCTTGCCATACAAACACTTGCTGAGTGCAGGTAGAGTAAATACATTGTGTCATCAATGTGATAACAGCAAAGTTTGAGAGGTTACTAAAACTCAAGACCCTTCTTAAGTTTCCTCTTACCAGTTTGTTGTACCTTTCTTTATCCCAACATTGCACGTTTATGATATAAGTAATTCCATCCAACAATCCATTATCTGAACTGCTTGTCCTCTCAAGGGTCGTGGGAATGATAAAGAGTCTATCCCGGCTATCACTGGGCGAGAGGCCTGGTACACCCTGGACAGGTCGCCAGTGTAAAACAGGGCTGACATAAAGAGACAGACAACCATTCACATTTACATTCACACCTAAAAACAATTTAGAGTCAATAATTAACCTAGTACTACGCTTCGGACGGTGGGAGGAAGCCAGAGCACTTGGAGAAAACCACAAGTTAATCAAGGTAATTATTGTGAGCACCACAATCTCCCAAAAATCTTTGTGTTATCAGAATATCATTGGATCCATGTAACATTTCCATAATCTAGAAGCTCCAAGTTTAAATTCATGTGCATGTGTAACCAACCAATCTGAACACTGACAACATATTCATCCATCCATCAATTTCCCAAACTGCTTATCTTGTTAATGGGTGTGTAGGTGCTGGATCTCCCACTGGGGAAGAGGGTGAGGTAGACTCTGGTCATATGGCTGGTCCATCTCAGAACTGACATATAGAGACATGCAGAGACATGCTCCCACTCACACTCACATTCACACTTATGAGATATTTAGAGTCACCAGTTCACCTAACCTGTGTCTCTTTGGACCGTGGGAGGAAGCAAACCCACGTGGACATGGATAACAAGCACAATTCACTCCACACACCTTATGATCAATTGGCTACTTCTACTGTAAGGTTGCATGTTGCAGAAATGTTCTTCACTAGGAAACAGGAAACTGTACTTCAAATTAAAAGTGTTCTCATTGCTTGTAATGGAATCATAATCATATTGTTTCTCTTGACAAATATAATTATACCTATGCACAGACAAACGTACAGATCCATATACACACCTTAGCCTTTTTAATTTGCAGACAGTTTATCCTGAAATACAAATTGATAAATGTGTTTACCATCATCGCGGATGTTCGCAGCATTAGAATTAGCAGCATGAGAGTAATCACCACTCTTTGCCTCAGCCAGCACAGCTGTGAGCAGAGACAACACTGAACACAATTAACAGCACCTAAATCCAATTAGCAGACAATGAAAAGTAACACACCCGATGGTGCTGGTTAAGCACAGAGGAGGTCACTGCTGATAGCACGTTAGGAGGCCAGAGGAGAGGATGGACAGTGCAATGAGGTGGAAGTAAAGGCTGGTGAGGGAGGCATGAAGAAGAAGGAGCATAGAGGTCGTTCAGAGGATGTTATTTTCAGCACTTTATGTAGAAACACATAAAAAAATACACATCTTATCAGCTTCAACCATGAGGTGAAGCTGCAACAAACAAGAGAATTTTGTCCTCCAGCTCAACTCAGCTCAGACCTAATGGCTCAAATAAAATTCTAGGTAGTGGCTACAATCATTACTGGTGTAAAATCCCTCCTATTTACACACAGGATAGGATGAGTTTAAAAATGTATTTCACTAAGTTGGAGGTTTAAATTCCCAGCCAGTGAGTTTTAATTATAACCTACGTGCCAAACCAATCGTAGTTTACTATGTGGTTGAACTTAAACACATTAAAAGCATTTTAGATTTAAGTTTTTTTCTCACGTTCAACACAACTCAATAAGTAGTGCTGAGCAGAAGCTTTCATTCTCATTGAGGTTTTAAACAATTTCTAAATATATATGCAGCAAGCAATGCATTGATACCACTTTCTAGCACAGGTTTGAATACTTACATTTGGTAATCAATAAAAGTACTTAATTATCATGCAGTATTTCTACCACAAAACCTGCAATGACCATAAAGGTGCAGTGGCAGTGGGGGTGTGTTTATTTTCACGAGATCTTTTTTTTTCTGTAATGAAATTTAACATATTGGAGGCTTTTCCTGAGATACAAGAAATAAGAACAGAAACTTCAATTCAAACAAGCACAACACTACAAATATACCTTTCAGTACTACTGTACCACACTGTGGTTCTCAACGCTTTTAACCCTCAGGGCAGCTTCAAAATGTGCATCCACTGAGATCGCTTAGGGCCCATAGGGTCATAAAAATGAAATATATCAATATATATGTTTTTCCTTTTTTTGTGTCAACTCTTCTCAAAAATTTCAGACCTAACCATAGATGGAACGTTTTAAAATATTTTTATGTTTTTATGCCAATTTTGTCATTAAAAAGACAAAATATGCAATATTTTTCAATAATTACATGCAAAGTGAAATATTTGGCATGGGGTTATCACAGCCTTGACAAAGTCATTACTTGATAACAACATTGATTTTGGGAGCAATGAGAGTTTATCAAAAAGCCTTATACTTAGATCTAAAGGGTCCCTTTCATAAAAGGTTATATATATAAATATTTTTTTTCCTAGCCCGCCGAGTTGAATCCACTGGCAGACTGTGCTGATCCATCCGTTTACCTCTCAACAGTTGGTACTCTTGGATTTTTTCTCTGTGTGTAAAGAAACTGAACCAAAAGGAAAATGCTCCAAGTTTACAAACTCATCCACTGATTTGAACCAAAGCAAAGGCACTAAGGTGTGAAAACATCCTTAGACTGCTGGGGGACCTCCCTTGACACTGAGCTGCTTCTCTTCTCTCCATCTATTTAGACGCCTTGCATGTCTTCTAAAATTCCAGATTATAAATTATATTTTGTCTTCTGACAGTTCCAACTTAAAAATGGAAAAACTATAACTGTAAATTTAGAATTCATGGCAGAGCTGTTGTTTTGGATTGGATTAGATTGTACAGACGGTTATAAAGTTATGTCTGTTCATTGCATAGGTTTGTATGAGTGTGGAGGTGAAACAACTCCATTCCTTTCTGCAGATATAAGCATGATACTGTCTCAGCTAAGGCCTTAGGTGGTGCTGTGGTTGGTCTTATGACACTGTGGACGCTGAGACAAAGAAATGGGAGAGGGAGAAGATGACAGGAAAGGTGACAAAGATCAGGAAGGATGAAGGTGATATTGCAGAGGAGGATAACGAACAATTAGAAAAATAATAGGAAAAGGTTTAGGAGGAAGGGAAATAAAAAAGAGCAAGAAAGGAAGGAAAGAATACAAGGGGATAAGAGAGAAATAGGCCAAGAAAAGGTAGACAGGTAATTAGCTAGGAAGAACATGATTCAGTGATTGAATGGAAGAGGACGAACAGGGAAATATATTTTAAGGGGATGGGGATAATGAGCTTCAGTCTGGAGGGCAGGTGTTTTATAATCAACATTTGGTGGATGGTTCTTCCGGAAAGTCAGACTGTACTTCAGAGGTTTATCTGGGAAATTCTGCCCGTTTGTACAGCAAAAACTTCATATTTCGTTGCAGAAAAGTATTAAATATTACAATAACGTATAACTTTTCGAGACGAAATGAGGGTTTATTGGCTGCAGACACACCTTGCACCCAGAAAACAGCTCTGTTATGTAGTTGATTTATGGTTTATGTACAAGTATTAATGAATAAAGTTTTAAATCCACTTAACAATGAAGAGCCTTAGTTTGGACTGTTAACCAGGGCTACAATAGATCCCACAAAGTTAGTGCTCAACAGTTTATTCCATATCCTATGTGTCTTTATAAAGTTTATAATAGTGGATGTTCACACATGCACCACACTAATCTATAGGATACTAACAATGGCAAGTTGTTAAATACATTTTTAAAAAAGCAGCAACAGAAACAACATGAGCAGCAGAAATCACCTGCTTCCTACAGCTTGTATCTGTGATGGTCAAATGGATCCATAAGCATAGTGAAAACTCTCAAACACACCACAAACCAGCAGTTCATTAAGCAGCATTCCCTTAAAATATCCTTAATGAAGACAATTTACTTTATTGAAAAAATCTTGATTACAATCAATGAATCAGCATTAATTGATACATTTGTGAAAAATTAAAAATTAAATACGTTCATATTTTCATACATATTCCTCTTTCACACATATAAGTTTTATAAAAGTGATGGCTCATCTTATTCAACATGCAACACCACACCGGTTCTTCACATTTCTTTGCTCTAACACATTGTTATGATTCATGCTGTGCCAATCCAGGGACGCTAATCTAATCCCTTTTACAGACTGGATATGGTTCATCTGTATAGAAAAGCATGCCGTGACCACTGTGACCACATCATGCGTTTCCCCATCCCTATCGGGATCTGCTCTCTAATCACGTATCCTGAGAATAGACGCTGGAACGAGAGGAGCATTTATCTGCAGCAGGTGTCTGATTGATGCTCCAGTCTGTTCCTTGTTGTTTTGAAGGGAAAGGACGTGTTGTTGTGTTTGCCACACCTGAACCATGCACAACATGCCAGACAGAGGAGCAGGAAGTAGTCCTGTTTATGTTTATGTTTGAAAAAAAATCAGACTTCAAATATCGACACTTGTTGTAAGTTCGCACAATCTTATGTGTGGAAATTTTGAATGTGAAATAAAGCATATCTAACTATTATTAACCAGTAATGCTGCAACCAGGATGCAAATTCCAAACTCTGGTGTCACTGTCCTGTGCTTTTATTTTTTACTAGGTATTGCAGTACAGTGAACAGTTTCCCAATTTACATTACATTGTGGTAACATAACTGCTGTGATGTAACTTTTTCAATAAAGGAAGTGCTATATATACTGTATCAACAGTAGCAGTGTAATGGGTTTGTGGCGGGATTTGCATGTTTTAGGCAACAAAACACTTTGCATAGGGAAAGATTTGGGTCATACGTAAAAAAAAATCCACCATGTTACCTTAATCAAGTGCTGTAGGTGCATAACCCCAAAAATGTAATGGACCCTAAACTGCACATTGTACTGCGAGTCTAGAGTACTGACTTCTATAGGCTGGAACTGGCTCTAACTTTTGAGATCTTGAGATAAGAGTTGATATGGAGTTCAGTACAATTAAAAAAATCTACCAGCAGACTCTCCAGTGACAGTAAAGTTGTTTAGTCCACTGCTGGTCACTCTGTATCAGTCCTGATTGTTGTAAATAACAGTCCGCTGCTGTTTCATAACTAACTAACTGTTTAAGTCAGCAGCTGCCACATTTTTATTTCACAGCAAAATCTGAGTCAGCTTCTCCAGGAACAGGACTGCGCAGTGCACGTAAACTTGAACTAGTAACTGCCAAAAGTAAAAAACATTCTTGGCCGTGGCTGTTTTACCACAATGTAATTTTATACAAACATTTTGTATAAATGTGAAAATCTACACTTGGTACGCATCTGATTGGGTATATAAAGCTAAAACTACAGCTGTCCAATTTGGCAGTCCTGTAGGAGTCCTTCAAAAAGTCTTGACCATTATAAAACTCATAATGTGTACTATATTGCATTATACTGACATTTATTTACATATATCGCTGAGACTACAGGAAACGAATATCTGCCCAACATAGTACAGTTTCACTCATCACGGACGACACCTCAGTTTCAACAGTAAATGAACATTCACTGAAATCATACATATTTTGGAAGCTAATCTGCTATAATCTGGTAACCGTAACCCTAACAGTGGTAAATATGATCATACCTTCCGTCAATTGAATTTGGAGAGATTTACATTATCAAAGATCCAGAATTTTTCAGCAAGAAGAGAAAATGAAAATGTGTCTCAACAGAGGACTGGAGAGGACCTTTAACAGGGTGGTCGAGATGGAAATATTGATCTTCATGTCAGAGGATGTTGGGGTAAAGCTGCAAGGGTTGTTGTAAACACATAATTAGCATGAATCTAACTCAATAATTGTTTTTCCCCCATCAGAGCAATGCGACTAATCGGCATGAGAGTGTGTACTGTATGTGTGTGAAATATGGCAGCAAGTTATTGAGACAACAAGCTACAGTGCGACTTATAATTTTAATGGGTGAAGAACATGTAGGAGGTAACAAGGTGGACAGAAAATAAATGGTAGAGATGAAAAATAAATGATAAGAGAATGAGGAAAACACCAAAAACCGATCAACAGACTGAAAGTATGTGGGAACGTTCTTGTCCAAAGAGTGCATCAGCAGGCGTCTAATGGCGCTGCATGTCGGTTATATGATGTAAACACAGTGGAGCGGAATGAGGCAAGAATGAGAGGGAAAGTGAGTCAAGTGCATTGTCGTTCCCCCTCAGTGATGCCAAGTAAAGATTTAGCAGAGCCAGACTGCTCAGGCTGCTCGACAGTCTCTCTTCAATCTGTTTTGTTGAACTGAGGGTCAATCCAGTTTTCATTTATTTAGCAGAGCATCCCTGGGAACAGAAATTAAGCATTTTGGCTGAGTGGTCAAATTCACATGAATTACATTTGCAGTTAAATGTGGATTCGGGCTAAACAAACTGTACAGTAATGGTCATAATAATTTTTGTGTATTGCATGTGATATTAAATTCCATAATTTTAATTTCATGCTTGAGTGGTGCTGATACTAGTGAGTGTATCATGGTTCTGTTCCTCGTTGTCTCAATTTTCTTATTTAGTTTATTTCCTGTGTTCCCTCAGGCACTCATACCCTTTTTCAACCAACAAGAACTTAGTGTAAGTTCCGGGCTTGTGCTGGTTCAAAGCTGGTTTAACTTAAGAACCATATAAGAACCAGTTTGCTTTTCCAGCAGGTCTGTAGACACCTCTGGCTTCACAGCACCGCTGACTTTAACTATCACAATAACAAATTCAGCGTCTCCGTACAAGTGTTGTTCCTGAGTCTAAACTCACGTCCAAACACTCCTGGTCCAACAAACTCACAGTGCTTGTTGTAATTGCTATGTATAGCGATTACGTTCAATATGCTTCATTGTTGTGAAAACTACACGTCGGGTGTTAATGTTAACCTCTGTTAGCTTTAGCAGTTCACTTGCTAGTAAGCAATAATTTTTTTCCCACACTGCTGTTAAACAAATCTAATAAATGATACGCTGATTTTTATCTTTAGACCAAAACTTCAGTTGATCTCGTAGGTCATGACAGTCCAGCCACCAGCCCCTGACACAATAAGTTCTCACCACTTTTTTGGATTGGATCCAGCAGCGGCTCATTGCAACAGCTGCAGATGACAGCCGCCAGTTTCCAATGAGCATACCGCGGTGCATCTCAGGAGCATCAAGGCAGCAACTCGCCAAACTGCTATGAATACACTCCAAGTTCATTTTTGATGGAAGCAAGCAGAACAGATGAGACAAACAGCACAACATGCGACTGATAGTGAATAATTTTCATAATAAAACATTAAGCCCTGCGTAAAACTCCCCCTGCTGTCTCTGTAGCTGGTTGACTGAATGCACCGCTTTCTTCTCCAAGCACATCTCCTCTGCTGGGCTGCAATCAGTGTTGCCAACTCCTCAGTTAAGAATGCAGCTATAGGGTGTTCTAACAGTCGCTAGAAGTTACTAAATGAGGCCATCACTTAAAATAACTTAATGACTTTAAAGCTTTGTCTGGACCACATTACACAAATCAATTTTGTCCTGTATTGTTAAATGTAAGAATATTAAAACTGATCAAAAGATGTGTGTGTGTGTTATTTGTGGTGACATTTCTAGCTCTATGTCCAACCCTTCTCCTTTGCTGGGGACCAGCAACGAGACACTCACAGTTTCTTTGGTTTTTATTATTATTATTATTATTATTATTAGTTTTTAGTTTTCTTAAGTTTGGTTTAATTTCTTATTTAATTTT
>OMLM01012151.1:9863-31428 GCA_900302695.1 Helostoma temminkii
TTAAAATTATCCTATTTAAAGATAAATATAATATCACAAAAATGTCCTGAAATTACTAGAATAATAGCATAATAATGATAATAATAATGATTGATGAGCCGCACAAAATGGTGTTTGTATGTCAATACATTTTTCAGTTATATGCCGCAAAGTTTTGCTGTAATAATAATAAATTGGCCAAAAGTTTATGACTATAGGATAACAGTCAATAAGTGGAGGCCTAGGAAAATAAAGAAAATGATTTAGAGAAAAACCAGTTAGCATCCTGATGCCAAATTCAGCTTTTTGTTGAATTTCTATCTATTCACATTTTAGCAGTTAATGTCATCCTGTCATTGTTTCTCATTGTAAATGGAAACAAAGAGAGAAGAAACAGAGTGTGACACACTTTTATTGCATCCCAGTGCTGTGCAGTGGCTGCTTTTACTGACGCCTGCCTGCTTTTGCTGACTAAGTGTGTTAAGAGCTTATGTCACCAGTCACTCGTAAATCTCTCACACAAAAAAAGCAACAGCAACTTTGAAGCTGCTCAGAAGCATAGTTACACTTAGGTGTGTAGAAGTTGTTATAGTACCAATAATCTATATATTTATAATATTGATTTATAAATAATAATGTGCTATAATGCTAGAGTTAAAGTAGTCTCTAATAGGGTTATTTACAGATAATTTGTGATGTTTGTGGTCACAATAGGATTATTCCTACTGATTTTGATGATTAATGCAATTTTCTGGTGAGAACTTAATTTGTCCAGTATTTAAATTTATGACCAAATACTTGTAAAACTTTCCAGTCATCCTCATTTGTATTTTGTTCTTTAGTGCTATTTAAAAGGTATCCTCCTAAAGAAAGATGTTGTACCTGCCTTAGCATGTTAGCATTATTATTGTCAGCACTCAGACATAAGGTCACAGTTCCCACTCAGCTCAATGTTGTTACAGAATACTTCTTCCAGTATCCATGTTGTTGTTTGGTGAGCACCATCTATGTCTCTAGTTTTCAGAAATGTTAGTGTGCACTTAGACATATAGATTTTTCTGTTTTCTCATGTTCTTGTATTATTTATTTCTTCTGTTAGTCTTGTCAACTTCTTGTTGCAGGTGTAAAGCAGATTTTGATGCAGCCATAGTTACAAGTGCCCTTCAACCAATCTGAGGATGACACTCGGAGGATAGGACTTCTTAGTTTATTCATCACCTCAAGAACCTTAACGCGTTCTGCCAAAACAACAGGTAACCTAACATCTCTATGCTTTTTAGTGAGAGAGGCAGAATCAGAAACACATTATAACAAAAGTCTACGATATTTAACTTGTGTAATGTAACATTTCATAGCAGCATAGCATAGAAGCAGTTAGTCTACGCTTGAGGGAGACACTAACCTCCTGTCTGTACCAGCTTTACCAAGATTACCTGGAATCCAGTGTAAAAACACAGTTCTCCATCTTCTACAACAATCACAATATAATTAAATCAAATTAGCTGAAGCTGCTATGAGACTATGAGAGGCATGTAGTAATTAAATCATGTGGTTTTCTTCCAAGCTACTGTCTTTATAGCAAGAAATTTCATCGTTTTGTTCTCCCCGACTGTGTTTCCTTAAAGAGTAGCCATAGAGGGATAGTAGGAAATTTTAGTCTGCTGGAGCCTCATTCATTTAAAAGTTGCAAAGTTGAAATTTATATTGTGGGAATTGTGTTTTTTTTCTATCAGTTACTGAAATTGCATTAGTAAGGGAGTTCCTCACAGGAACAAGTGCACAAGAATAATTATAGCAATGAAATACTCCATGTATATGTGGATATGTGGGTATTATTTTAGGATGCACTTTGGCACAGTGTCTTAAAGTAGAAGACATGCATTGCACAGCTGTTAATATTAAAATGACATAACCTGGTCAGGTTGCAATTAAATCTGCAACTTGAGTGTGCTATAAAACCAAAAATCTAATTTCATTTTTATAGTTGAAAGTGCCTCACCCTTACCAAAATGTATATTTCATAGACAAAAATTTACTGTAGTTTAGTGTGTAATCTATGCCATTTATGAATTTGTCATCTTATGGTTTAGAACTTAAAATGCAGTACGTGAAAATGAAATTGATAACTGGTCTTTGTTTCTAGTTGTAATTTCTAGTCTAGTAATTTGCAATTGGATTTTAACTGCATTTTTTTACAGGTTTCTTATCCAAACATCATCCAAACTAGTGAGCAGGATCAGTTTGGCTAAATCAAACCAAACAGAGAAAAACACTACACTTTATCTCATGAAACAGAAAAGCCCAGCTCTGTAATGAGCAAAGCTTGTTATTCTAGAGTTGCAAGCAAATTAAATTGCAGTAGTCTGGTTGAAGCCCAGGCTTGTTTGTGCTTGCCTGAAAGGTGATTAATAATATTTTGTTACTTAGTTGTTGTATAAAAGCTTTCTTCTCTCTGTAAATCAGAAATGTTTTCCAGAAGATTGTACTGCTTATTTGTGCTTTTTTGTACATACTTGTATACTTTGTGATTTCAAAGAAAATCCTTAATAGTGTTTGTTGGACATGTTGGGTTTTTAATATTGAATTTGGGCTATTTGGTTGTTATGCTCTGTGACCTAACTAGCTTTCCAGTACAACATTGAGTACTGATTTAGGTGTTCCAGTCTCTTCCATGGCCACAGGTGTGTAAAATCAAGCAACAAGGCAGCAGACTGCTTCTACAACATCAGTGAATTCCAGGGTGGTGCCGTGATAGGTTGTTACCTGTGCAATAAGTCTGTTTGCAAAGTTTCCTCACTACTAAATATTACACGGTCAACTGTTAGTGGTATCATAACAAAGCAATTGGGAACAACTGCAACTCAGTCAATAGCTACAGATCTCCAAACTTTGTGTGGCCTTCAGATTAACTTAAGAACAGTGCATAGAGGACTTCATGGAATGTGTTTCCGTGGCCGAGCAGCTGTATCCAAGCCATACATCACCAAGTGTAATGCAAAGCGTTGGATGCAGTGATGAACGCACGCCGCCACTGGACTCTAGAGCAGTGGAGACATGTTCTCTGGAGTGACGAATCATGCTTCTCTGTCTGGCAATCCGATGGACAAGTCTGGGTTTGGCGGTTGCCAGGAGAATGGTACTTGCCTGACTGCATTGTGCCAAGTGTAAAGTTTGGTGGTTGGGGGATTAAGGTGTGGGGCTGTTTTTCAGGAGTTGGGCTTGGCCCCTTAGCTCCAGTGAAAGGAACTCTTAATGCTTCAGCATTCCTAGACATTTTGGACAATTTCATGCTCCCTTCTTTGTGGTAACAGTTTGGGGATGGCCCCTTCCTGTTCCAAGATGACTGCACACCAGTGCACAAAGCAAGGTCCATAGAGCTGTGGATGAGCGAGTTTAGTGTGGAGGAGCTTGACTGGCCTTTGGCAATATAGTTTATTGTTGTTTTTTTTAAATGCTGAATATTAATGTAACTTTTTCAGGCCACAGTTTAAACTAGACCTACAGAAAGTAGAAGCGAAAACATCTAGTTGTTACTGCATTTTGTGTTGACACTTTTGCGGACAGAAAATATTTTTCTCTCTATAAATGGCAGTAACTAAAAGTTGGAGAGACAGTGTCCTGGTGCAAGTGTGCAGTAACACACATGGTGTTGACTCACTACAGAGCACTGATCTCCAATCCCCCCGTGTGTTCACAAACATGCACTCAAGCACACTCTAAGGACAACTTGTGAACAGCACATGGGGGTTAATACTTTCCTCGCAGTACACTGGCACAATTCATTCCCCTTTTAATCCGTTCTCTGCCTAATTTGGTGTTTGCTTCTTCTAAGACGACTGAGGTAGTGAAGCAGGCTACAGAACTGGTCAGAGGTTTACTATGTCCCTTTTCCTACTACAGACAAGGTGACTTTGCTTTTTAGCATGTGAGGTGAATATTTTGAGCTCTCCATGTGCTGAGGCTTAATGTCATTAGTCTTGATTTTTCTGTTATCAAGTTTACATAGTTAGATCTGTCTGTTGAGAAGCTGTGGTCATTAGTTATAAAACATTTCAGATTGATAATTACTTTACAGTTTCCTGTGCTTTAGTTGTTAAATTACAACGTGAAATTCTCCTCTTGTTTTAAGCAAGCCTTTGCTGCTTCTGTGAAATCTTGGCAAATTTGTGAGGTTGACTGTAGTGTGAAGGACAGACTTTAATTGCTCTGGAGAATATTTGTTTGACACTGACATTACATCTTTTTCAGTGTGGCTCAACTCTGTTGAACAGTGGGTTAAAGTGACTGTACCTTGTGTCCTATTATAGATTGTTCAGGTGCATATTAACCCACTACTCCCTCGTTGCAGCAGTGACTGGGACACGCAGCATATGTATGGAGCTGAGTGCTGAGAAAGGCTCAAACTTTGCTGCTGTTTGCACTGCAGGTTCATCTCTGGTTGGCCTCTGCATTCAGCTGTGGGTTCTTTTTTCAGTAGTTCCCAGCGTAGAGCTACAAAAAGTTTATTCATTCATTTTGACTTAACTTAAATTAAAACATTAAAACATACAGTTAGATAAACTTAATGACTCTTTATTGTCCATATCAGTGTAAATAGCTGTCCATGTGAAAGTCTGGTGGCATGTCCAGGGTGTACCCCACCTTTTGCCCAGTAACAACTGGGACTGGCTCCGGCAACCCCTTGACCCATTACAATATCATCCAAGATAATGGATGTACTGTATGGATGATGTGTGTTTGTCTGGTTGTTGTGTTGCATCAGAAATAGTTCTCAAATCTAAGTTCTGTTTGTTCATGACGATGTTGAGGTCATGGTTGAATATACAAACACGAATGATTTCAGCTGATCTGCTGTCACAACAGGTCCAAGTCTTGGAAGGAGAAACGTAAATTAGAGTTGCACATTGCTTGTTGGGGTATTATTGACCCCCTCTGCCACGAGTCAGTACAATCTTATAGATTGCATTATCTTATAGATAATACACTGTTTACATACTCTTAAATAACCTGGTTACTCAATCATGTTCATTTTAGGTGCAAAATGCACTTTCTGCAGCTTTCTTCTTCTTTTTTTCTTTTTCTTTTTCTTTTCTTTATTTTTTTATGCCTTTTTGCTTTTTTTCTTTTAATCGTCACTCTTTCAGACAAAAACCTGTCCGAGGCCTCATGATTGCGTGGAATGCATATTATTCTCTATAGCAGAAAAATCTGGGAATCTGCAGTGCATTGTTATAGCCATATTTTGATAGCACAGCACTGCATGACAACTATCACATTTTGTGTTGCGTATGCATAGCTAAGATTTTACATTGTTAGCTGGACAGGAAACATCATTCTACAGGCCATAAGACTACTCAGCTCACTCAAGCAAATCACATGATCACACTCTCTGCTCCACCTTATATCAGTACCTGCACCTTATACTTACAACATTTTAGTAACTGTTGTTATGGTGCTATTCATGTCACCACTTGCACCTATCTCCATTGCCAGTATTTATTGTGTCTTCACTATCCAGTGCAATATCTGCAATTGTCTGAAATTTTGTATTGTGTAGTGTATTTTGTATTGTGTAGTGTATTTTGTATTGTGTAGTGTATTTATTTTGATCCAATGTCTTTCTAATATGCTTTATAATTACCTGTTGTGCACTTTTTTTACTATATTTCTATGTTAGTCTGTGTGCTTTTTAATATTCCCACTGTTTACATTGCACATTAGAGTGTGGAGATAATGCAATTCATCCACCTTCGTACAACTGGTGCATTGTCTGTTTGACAATATATATTTGACCATAGTAACTGTGTTTATATTCACATTACCCAAGTTTATTTATGATATATAAAGTTATTGATAACATTCTTTCTTTTCGCCTAGTGAAACCAGGCAGCCATGAACCTCTTCAGGAAGGATGCCATGACCACAAAGAAGGAGAAAGAGAAAGATATCCAGTATGAGGATCCTCCCGATGGAGGCTGGGGCTGGATGGTTGTGCTGCATTGCTTCCTGGTATGTCCAGCCTAGTTGTTTGTCATAATTCATCAATTTCTCTATTGTTGTTATTATTTTATTTTAGTACGAGGGTGGTTTTAAGGTGGCTTGTGCAACTTCACAATGTTAAAAAATGAAAGGAATAATAATTGTTTGCACTGATTTCACTCAGTACAATGCACAAGTTCTTCTTAACAGAAGAAAAATGTTATTTCAACTCAAATTCACAACAGTCTCTACTTACACTGATCTGTTTTCCATTGTTTGTGTATGTATGTTTGCAGGTGAATGTCCTAGTAATGGGAACACTGAAGAGTTTTGGAATATTCTTTGTGGCCTTCCAAGATGAGTTTGGTGGTTCGTCAGAAAGCATCAGCTGGATCGGTTCAATCATGTCGAGTCTGCGTCTGTCTGGAGGTTGACATTGATAAAAGCCAACTCTACCTGCATCACCTATTTACAGTAGCTCTGTGTTTAGTGCTTAGAAGGATAATATCAAATGTTTATATATAATTGTGTGATCTCATCTTCATACCATTTAAAGTAAAAAAAATAAAATGAGGCATTTGTGATATGTCATGTGCCGTCATGCTTCATCTCTTGTTATCTTCTGTAGCACCAATTGCCTCTGTGGCCTGTGCCAAGGTTGGAGCCAGGGTGACTTCCATCACTGGGGCAGTGCTCGTTAGTGGAGGCTTTCTCTTGAGTATTTTTGCCAACAGTGTGGTGTTTCTCTACATCAGCATGGGAGTGATAGTTGGTAAGTAGAACTACAGTATGTGGTAATCCAAAATACTTCAGTGAGTCTCAAACTTGCTGCTTTACTAATGACTTTGAAAGCAAAACGCAAAACTTCATGGCCATTGTGTATTTGAGGTCACACAAATGACTCTGCACACATTTCTTTGACTGACACAGTAGTGCAAAGCAATAACCTTTCTTTACTCCTCTCAGGAATGGGTTTTGCACTACTATACCAATCTTTCTCAGTGATCACAGCCCTGTACTTCCGAAAGAGGTTAGCAACTGCGTATGCAATCGGGCGTTCTGGGATGGGTTTGACCTTTGCCCTCGCCCCGTTCACTCAGCTGCTGCTGGACCAATATGCTTGGCAAGGTAGGCACAACAAATCTGCTACTGAGCAGGCTGTAATTAATGTTCTTTGCTTATTTACAAATGTGTTTTCTTGTGTGTTTCCTTTGTTGTGTGTGAGATGAGATGCAGCACATACAAGGTGACATTTGGGTCCTGAGCTCTCTTTGCCTCCCACAGGGGCAATTCTGATTCTTGGCGGTCTCATGCTGAATCTGGTGGCCTCTGGGATGCTTCTGAGACCCATCAATGTCAAGCCTCCAGGGTCAAATCCTACCTCATCTCCCATCCAAAAGAGCCCTGCTGTTTCACTCAAGAGCTCCTCAGAGAAGGAATACTCTAAGAGCCATTTGAATGGCTCCTCTCTTGTATCTAATGGAATCTCCAATCCAGACTCATTTCCATCCCCACCTCCCCTCCACCGGGACTCTGAGAATCTAGAGGGGCAATCTACTCAGGGACCCCAGGACCAGTCAGTGAACCCTGAACTGACCAGACTAGTTGTCAGTGGTGTGAATGGCCATGACCCTCACCATGACGTGGGTCAGTGTAAATCCACAGATCCAGACAGCTCAGCAGAGATACATGGCAGCATGACTGGTTCTACAGTTGTTGGATTTCCCTCACATGCCAGCGCATCAAGTGAAGTGACCATCAGAAAAACCAAAGTACTGGATTTCTCCCTTCTAAAGGACCCATTCTTTTGCATCTATACTTGGTCCTTGGTCTTCAGCCAGTTAGCCTACTTCATTCCTTATTTCCACCTGTCTGCCCGAGCCAGAACCCTGGGCATCGATGCCATGGATGCTTCTTTTATCATCTCTGTGGCAGGTGAGGCACATGTCTTCCTTTTTTTGATCCACCATAAATGAATCATTTTATACTTAGGGAAATAGAGCATATTCAGGAAAATTTCACATTACAGGCCTTAATTACAGCGCTCAAGGCGCTGCTCTACTATGCATTTAAGAGAACGCAAGCAACAACCTAAAACACAAGTAAATTAAGAAATCGACCTAAACAATGTAGCAACACAGGCGGAACAAACAAATAAAAATAAAATACACAAACATTCATCTGAAAGTGAACCAGATATTTAAACTTTCATGTGTCTGCCAGCACCTGAAGCAAAGTTACAGGCTAATCTCGCAAAAGTAATTTTACAGTTTGAAAAACTACACATTGCCCTTATAACAAAATGTGAAATGTTTAAAATTATCCTATGCACTTGAGTGAGTTTTTTATCCTTCAGAGGTACAGAATTTACGCGATAAGTACTAACGATAACGATAAGCACAGATGTGCACACGACCATCAAAACTTGGGGGCGAAAAGCAAGATGGCTCCCTCATGCGTAGACAGACACAGACTTCTGATTGAATAGACAGTGGACTGCTGCCATTTGTCTTTGAATGTGGCTTGAATGAACAGGGAGGTCCACATTTCTTTAAGACCGCTTTTAAGACATTACAGAGAGAAGTCCTCAGTCAACTTCTAGGCATTAATAATTTGTGAGCTGCTCAGACTCTGCAGTCTTATGTAATGAATGTGCTTACATAAAAGCTGAACTTTGGTACACTGGCTAGGGTGGACGGGTTCAGCAGCATACTGCAGATGAAGTCACTGCATTTGAACAGAAGGCAACATCAACATTTTTACCACCCATCACATCTGCATGTGAGAGTGCATGGTCAAACTTTGTGTTTAATTGAAATGCTCCACATAGGGTTGTGTGTCTATGAATTACATGCTTCTGTTTTCTTATCTGGCAGTTAGTTGTCTTTAGCCTGTAGACATAATATTACCTTTATTAGTAACATCTGTTTGACATCTGAAGGTTTGAATTATGCAACAGGGCTCTGATTGGCTTTTTTTTTTTTTTTGGTTTTTATATTTCCTAAAGATTATACTGTAGGTGATTGTTTTTACACCATTCTGAAAAAACATGTTAAGTTTGATATGTAATTATTCAGTTTCTTTTGTCAGCACTGGAGCAACAGCAGGTAGACACAAGCACAGCTGGTGAAAACAAAATTAAAGAACACTAGAATGAAGATATTGGTGGATCAGGTGAAAACTAAGAATGGGATCAAATAACACTACCGTATAAAATTACACAAAACACACTAAAATTGACTGAGAAATATGCACCGGGGGTTTTTCAGTCAATCTTTATGGAATTAATGAAGCAGTAGCAAAAAGCAAAATATAAATGTCTCACATTTCCTAGATGGTCTGTTTGTTTACAAAGATGAGGTTCGTGCCTACAAGTAGCAGACTGCTAGTTTTAACTTGGAGATATTTTTTTGTCACATTATCTGCTCACGTGCACTGTAATGAGAGAGGGAGCTAGGGAGATGGGGTGCCACCCACACCACAAAGCCACCATCCCAGTGTCCTGCTGTTCTTTCCCGACCCAGCAGTCATAGAGGCCCATTGACTCAGCCGAGCAATGGAGGCCACTATCGTCCGGGTCAGTCTGTTTGTCAACCCTCAGCCACTTCAAACTGGAGTCGCTAAGCAACAGCTAACTGAGTAAAGTTTTTGGCCCGGTGACAAGGGGGGGCTCCCAATTTAGTACAAGTCCAGTTCTAAAGTGGCTGATACTTTCCAGAGGAGCACTGAGGCAGCAAAATGTACAAAAGAGGAGGCAAGACAAGCCAGCAGCAACCTCTGAGGAGCTGGGAAAATCAACATGCCTTTTATAACACATTGCTTTAATCTACTCACAAACTGGGCCTCTTTGAAGCAAAGAGAATGCCATGTCTCCATGCCCTGCAACCCTGTGGTCTATTAATGCCGAGAGACGTTCACATACCTTCTGTACATCTTAGCACTATGGAGAGAAATTGACCAAACTAATAATAATGTCCTGGCGCACATGGCTTTAAGTGCTACTTGGAGAGGCCAAATGTAAACTGCATTGTGCTGAGTTTGAACAGGAAGAGCTGCAAGCCCGGACCAACGTGCTGAGGATAAAACACACAAACAAATTCACAACCTGTCTGTATGAAAGCAGGGGACACCACAGGACATTGTCTTGGGTTGATAGAAGAGGACATGTAAACACAGCACAGCTGCCTCATGACATCTTTCCATCCTCAGGGAGGAGAGCCTCTAGATTCTGCTAGGAAAGCAAAGCAGAGGTGTTCATTGTTTATTCATTTGGCCTTCATTCAAAGCCTTAAAGCATGAACATGTAGCCGAACATCATTAATGGCCATCCATTTGTTGATGTATGTAGATGTGTGTAACTTTTGACATATACTTTAAAAATGCACACTTCACTCTTCACAACACTACTGAATGTATGCATATTTACACTCAGCAGAATTTCCTTCTGTATTTGACTCAAGCCGAGTGTTTCTTTCTGCAGCCTGTGCAGAAGCTGAGCAAAGAACCCTGCACATGTATGGATTCGGTTTGTTTCATTGATCGATAGCTCAGCTCTGCCTGCTTGTAGCTATTCCTGTGACAGTCAATACACTGCAGTTTCCGCATTGCCTATCACATTCCAGTTGACCTCAGCAGAGAGCACCACATATACTATGTGCCCAGTCATCATGCCCGAGTTGAGCAAGCAATCAATTAGATGGGATGGAGAGCATAGTAAGTAGTGTGGCTGGGTGTTATTTCTGTAATACAGATGTTGGCAGATGATGTTACCACCCACTGTTTGTCATCACATTGTCACTGCAGAGAACAGCAACTTGTCTAGACATCACATTTGATGCTAATGCAAACCTGTGACATTGCTGCGGATCGTTATTCCTCCCTCTCTTTCTGTCTCTTCTTCACGCTAACACACACTGTTCCTGTCTGTTTTTAATGAGCACAAAAACTGCATTATTTTAAAGGAACAATATATGGTTCATTAATAGTTCTCTGCATAGATTACCTCATCTGCACTTTAGCCACTTAACACTTTGCCATTATGTGAATGATTTTGGCATTTAAGTCCATCTGTGTAACTGAGCATCAGTTCAAAATGCAGTCTGGACCATTGGCCTGTGACCACTGTAGTCCACTGTAGCAGCATTTGTATATATTTGTTATGATGTGTTATGATAAAAATGTCATAAATTAGGAAATTTGAACAGGTGACATAGCAGATGAGACAGTGACAATGTATGCAATGATTGAAGGTTTATAATGAACAAAAAGTTTCAGTTCACCCAAATTACATTGGGATTTCTTCCACAACCTCAGCATGGTGGAAGATTGTGGTGCTCTCAGTGAGGTAGTAGTGAATGATTTTTTTTTATTTTTATTTTTTTTTAATGTTTAGATCAGTCCAGTGAGGCAGAAATGTCAAAGACAGACAGTTTGAACTTTGGGAAAAGAAAACCAAAGTATCTGGACAGGTGGGGGTTTTTCTCTTTTTTTATTTGGGTGAACAGATTCTTTAGTGCATGTTGGTTTTTTCAGTGAAGTTACTCATTCACTTCTACCTCACTGAGTTGTGTACTTCATCGTTGGTTAATTGTATTTAATAATCAGTGCCTTATTCAGTAAATTACTGAGGTATCCAACCATCTTTCCTTTCTGCCTCTTTTTTTCTTAGTGTTAAATGAGGTGCTTCTTGATTATTGAAAATATTTTAAGTAAAGGTTTGTCAGTTGATTTGTTTACTTCATATTATTCAGTCACCATTATATACAGCTAGTACTTTCCTTTTACCTATTGTCACTCTCACCTCCAAGACGCATCGTCCGCCTCACAGCGATTTGACTGTTACTGTGACTTTTGATCCATTATTTATTTTCAATGTTTTTTTTGTTTTTTGTTTTTTTTTTCAAATTTAACTCTCAAATATCACTCTGTCCCAGTTTCTCATCTGTCTCATCCGTTTGCCTCTGTTGCAGGTAT
The DNA here is from genome assembly GCA_900302695.1 of Helostoma temminkii. Taxonomy (NCBI): domain Eukaryota; kingdom Metazoa; phylum Chordata; class Actinopteri; order Anabantiformes; family Helostomatidae; genus Helostoma; species Helostoma temminkii. Next base: position 21,795 of record OMLM01012151.1, read on the forward strand.
CACAGAGACCATCGCCCAGCTGGCCTCAGGCTGGGTGACAGACAGGAACCTTTTCCATAAATACCACTATCACAAGGCTTACCTGATCCTTTGTGGCTTGGTCAACTTGCTCTCCCCACTGGCAACCTCCTACATCCTGCTGATGGTGTACGCTGTCTTCTTTGCCATCTTCTGTGGTGGCTACATGGCCTTGCTGCTGCCTGTTCTAGTAAGGAGTCCACACTATTCAAACATTGCTATGCACTTAAAACAAATTAACATCTGTTCATTGTTCACCAGGACAGTGTTTTAGTAATGCTTTGTCAGAATGAACCAGAATGTTCTTTACTGTCAAGTATGATCAAACATAAAAGAAATTATACAAAACAGTACACGGGACAGTATCATGCATAGATGAATAGAATACAATAATGGATTGCAAAATGTTACCGGTCCCATACGTTTGTATTATTTCCTAGAAAAAAATATATTTGGAGACTGCTCTTAGTTGGTACATCCAAATAGTTGATTAACTGGTAAAAGTATGCATAGTTCTCTATTCAGTGCACAACACATAGAAGAAACAGGGAAGCAAGTAAATTACAGTACAAAATGAATAATGTGTCTAAAATATGAAGATGATTCAGAATGCCCAGTCCTTTAAGCAGCTCTGTGTAGCTGACAGTTTAGCAGTGCTTTGAGTCAGCATGCTTACTTTAGCATGTGACTATACTAAAATTTTATAGCACTGAACACACATTTAGCTTAGCAGGTACATATGTGGTCATAGACCACTTGATAATGGCACCAGGATAAAAACTAAGTGATCACAAAAATGATTAATATTCATCCTTAGGAAACACAAATATTGGTACAAATGTATTTGCCAATTTGATTGAGATATTTCACAAAAATGCAAGAGAAGTAAAAGTCTGTGAGTAAAAAAGCAAATGTAAATCATTCACTGGGGACTATGCATATCTGCACATACATCTGGGTGGGTTACAAAAATAAAGAATATTAAAAATGAAGAATATATTTTGGTTTCAGTATGAATAAAGAAAAGGGGTGTATATACCTTATATTTGAGTGGTGGTGGTGTAGTGGTTAGAACTGTCATGTCACAGGTAGAAATCAAGAAAGGCCCAGGTGCCTTTCTTTCTGGTGTTTGCATGTTCTCCCAGTGTCCCCCATTGGGTTTTCTCTGGGTACACAGACTTGCTCCCAAAGTCCAAAGACATTCATTTACGTTGATTGGTGACTTTAAATTGTCCATAGGTGTGAATGTGAATGGTTGTCTGCAGAATGTTTTGTTTATTGTAAATTCCTCTATAAACTAACAGCAACTGTTCATTAGCTATATACTGTACATTTATCTGTTAGAGGGTCCTATGTGGGTGGAGTTGATCTCAGCTGACACTAGGTGAGACATAGGGTACACCTAGACAGGTCTCAACACAGCTAACCAAATTCAAACAATGCAGAGCTATATATTGTGCCTAAGAGAGTCAAATTACATAATTCTTTACAGGGAAAATGCAGGTAAATTATTTGGAAAATAAAGATCCATAAAATAAACAGTTACCTAAGTTTACAAATTCAACAGGTTTCTCTTTTGGAATGGACATGAAAATGTTATCCAGCTACTCTCAGGTTAAGTGTTGCAGTATATGTAGTTTCTTGAATGCTTGCTCAGCACCTTTTGACTTTTTAAACAGTCTCACCAGCGTCAGCATCTATATTATCAGTCTGTAGTTCATTTACCATGCAAGACCCCACAGTATCAGACTCTGTCTTGTGAATAACAGTGAGCGTCTGTGGGGACTTTTGTAGACCTTAAATGTGAAATGGCTTTATTACATCATTGTGCCATGCACAGAAAGAAACAAATATCTTTGAAACGGAGAATTTGAGAGGCTTCTCTGCTGCCGTTATGGGTGGAACATATTAAGTCAGCGTGTATCCAGTATCTTTAGGTCACGTCATACCTGAAGACAAATACAGCAAATAAGGACAATGAAGTTGTCAATGTTGTGATTTCACTTGGCAATGGTGTAGTGTTAAAGGCCAAGACATGCCTCTAGGTCAAAATGGTGACAAGTGCGATCAGTGCTTTCTCTCAGCAAAACCAGTTCTATTCCTTCAGACCTCAGCTGGAGCTCATCACTGCCTAATGATGTAAATCACTGATTTTCCTCACAAGGATTTTCTCATAAATAGTTTAAAAAAGGAGGCCAGGTTATTGTCTGTCACAAAGTTTGAAGTGGCAACCAAGGGCTGTTCAATGCACTCCCCTATGCAAATAAATGACGAAGGCTTTAGTTTTCCACATAGAACAGATGCCTATATCAGTCCAGAGTTACTGATGTTTTCTGATGCAGCTAAATCTTTCTTACATTAATAATGGTTGAGGCAGTGAAATATGCCTGTCTGCCTGCGTTTTGGTTGTAAAGTGTTTTTCAAACTTATTGTGATCCCATACATATTTAAGTATTCAATTGAATATGTTGTTCTGCTCCGCAGGTAGATCTCGTGGGGTCAGAGAAACTCAACAACTCCATGGGCTTCTCCATGTTCTTTGTAGGACTGGGTTGCCTCACAGGGCCTCCGTTAGCTGGTGAGTGGATCGTGTTATGGAAAACACACATGCTAACCCACTTCTCCACATGCACAAAATAACAGATACATATGCAGTGCCTATACATGGGATTGTAGCCATGATTTGTTACACAGAGGTCAAGGTTAGGTTTCTCTGTGTTCTTGTGTGTGCTGGCCCATAAGGGATTGAAAACAGGGAGTGAGAGTGTGGACAGAGGGGTCAGTGAGAGGCTGATAGCACTCTATACTGTACATATGTATATTTTTGGGCGGGTGTTGCAGCACATATTTTCATGAGGCCCTGAATACCTTCCAGTGCCTCCCACATGTGTGTAAGCCTGTCTGTGTGAATGCAGGCACTATGGAATGTGGACACAGAAACACACCAACCTATAGTTAGTGCTGCCCTCAATGCAAACTGGGATCTTATGGGTATTTTCACCTGGACAGGTGAAAAAAATCCACAGTGAATTTTCTTGGTTATTTTCCTGCCTTTAGGCAAGTGTGACTTTAAAATAACAATGTAGTGTTAAAGGTGGAATTTGAGTCATTTTGTCTAAGTGATGACATATTGTCTTTGTTGGTCTTAGACCTCTATTATTTTTTGTTAGTGTATTGTGTTACAGCAGGTTGTTGCAGATTTGTTTTAATGAACTATGTTGTTTCTAGTTTAGCTAAGAAAATACAATGAACATCTATCGTCTGTTTAACATCCAAACTGGTGTATTTGTATACTGAACTACTTTTTGTATTTTAAGTCATGAAAACCAAAACTGGCACAGGAACTCGGTTCCCTGTACTTTTTCTGTGTATACCTGAGTGTTTCCAGGAAAAATAACTCTTGTTGTGCTCACTACTAACATTGGCCCCAGTTAAAGGGGGGTTCCCTTGAACCTATAGAAATTATCCCCACCCACTGTGTCAGGCAATCGTCTCAGAAGAGCGTGTGTATTTTGGGGTTGACATGTGACTAATGGCCCCCTTTAGGGTGGTATGCAAATAGCATGTGGCTCTGTTTACCATCCCTGTGGTTGAAGTAAGAAACCGGTGTTAAGCAAACTATGGTTCCTTGTTCAGGCCACAGGTCATGATAATATCCCTGTTGTCCAACTCCTCCTCCTCTGAGGTCAATCATTTGTCTGTTAACTGTCTCTGCAGCAGCTGTAATGTGTTATACTTCCTTTTCATCTGCCCTGGAGACGTTTGCCTTACACGCCTGTTTGAAATTACATGTCAGCGTGGATCATGTAAAGAAAATGAAAACAAACACGGGACATTACAGTAGGAGTCACCTGTTGTTTACACCAGGGCCATGCATGTTAAACATCGGAAAGCACAAATGTCCACATAATGTGTTTTCTAAACAGATGTGTGTGCAAAGTTTTAATTCAGCAATTCAACTGCTTATAGGTAAATCAGCTTTTTAAATGTAAATAATTAAAAAGTACTTTATTCAATGCATAGACAAACTTGTTCCTGTGACTTCTGTGTTTTGCAGGATTCCTGTACGACTACACTCAGACATATGACTGTTCTTTCTACTTGGCTGGACTCTGCTATCTGCTCTCTTCCCTCTCTCTGTTCATGGAGCCACTGGCTCAGCGCTGGAAGGCCAGGAGGAAACTGGCTCAAGCCACAAGAGCAGAACGCAGCTGTAAGACCAATGGCTGCTTCACCCCTGACCGATTGCAGAACGGCGCTGTGTAGGAATGAAACCCAGGAAAGGCCTTCGATCTTGAACCAGCATGCTCATGACTTGCCATGGGCCAGCGTACAGTTCCTTGGACCTTGGTCTGCAGCTTAAAGCGAACATAGTATCTGCAGGTGCACAGCTTGGCCAAGGAGAAGAAGAATGTGACAAAAAATAATGTCATTTCTAAGAACATACAGTAGTCAAAACATTGGTGAACAAATTATGAACTTTTAAAAAGCCAAAATTTTTGTGTTCTGCAAAATATTTTCCCCCTATTCTTGTTCTTATCAGAGGTATATGCATCAAAACGGACGACAATCCCCTGCAGACCGCATCCAGAACATTAGTAGCTTTGCAACCACAACTAATTGAAGGATATCTTATTCTGTTTTCCAATGCAACAAAACGGCACACACTTTTCAGAAAATAAATTTTCTTTGCCGAAAATGATGCAGTTGAGTCTGAGATCCTGTCTTCAGCTGTTGTTTCTTTCTGTGAGGCCATTAATGGAAGCACATATGGATGAATTAACTCTTTTTACCTGATTTCTTTGCAAGTCTTTATCCATGTCTGTAAACCTGTACTCACTGATATGCACTTTGGACAAGTTGTACTTATGCTGCAGGACATTTCCTTTGATCTTTAACTGGCAGATACATGTCACCTCATTAACTATAGACTGTCTGTAGCACAGACTGCTTTGCTCCACACAGCCAAAAAGCAGTAATTGCTTCATTAACTGATAAATAGTTTATCTTGCCCTAACCAGAAACATAAGGCGTGTGTATACATTAAGCATTCAGAAGCCCTCATTGTATTTTAGGATGTAACTTTTAGGTGCAACTTTTTTCCCATTGAAATTAACAGGCAGAATGTTTTGCAAATTTCAACATTCCTGCCCTTTCTGGTCCTCATTAGTCTTTTCATACTCATTTAAACTTTTATTTATTTATACTTCAATCTACGTGCTTTGCTTACTCAGCTTTTTCTTGTAGTTATATCTTCTGGACTTACATATGAAGTTTAATGTGAGATTTTTTTGGGGGGGGGGAAATTACAGTATAATGGCTAATGGCACTCAAACGTGTGATGTATGTACCATACACTGACGTTATCCCTCAGAGACTTCAGCTGCTTTCATTGTCAGTGCTTCCATACCAGCTGATGCTTCAACTACTCACTTGAGCTATACTGTGCTTTACTTCAGCCGAAATATCAACCACTGAAATTTGAATGAATAGTTTATCTACCTTCTGCAGTAAACATACTGTAAACTTTTGCTCAACTGACATTTAAACTGCTTTCATTACCTAAAAAAATCTTCATCTGATTTTTACTCTCCAACTGCTCACTTGAACTATATAACAGATTTTCACCTACTGTCACTACTCACATACCAATGAACACTTTAGCTCTATGCACACACTTGAACTGACTGGTGCTTCAGTTAAAACTTTAACTGCTTTTGTCGTTCAGTTTGACATTCCAACTTTAATTTGACACTACTTATGGGGATTCAACTGCTTTTAGTGCTTACAAGATTGATGGCATTTCAGATATTATTCTTCAAGTGCTTTTAGTGCTTACGTATAACATGACAACTCAGTTGACTGCAGGAATAGCTTGAAACTGAAAATATTTTCACCCATTACACATCAATTGATTTCAGCTTCTTTTGGACGTAACACTTCAACTTCCACCTCTACTCCTTTCAGTGCTTAACCTACATCTAACACATTTTTTCATACATTTTAACCTGATTGCACCTACAGTTTTCTGCACAAATGAGAACACGTCAGGCGCTTGTTTTGGTACCAATATTACATCACAAACTCAATTGTAAGGTTTTTAAATACTCCAAAATTCACATTTAAATAGCTCCATGACATCTTTTAGTTGACAGCTCTACAGGAAAGGGTCACAGCCAGTTTGCATGTGAGCTATAAAAGGACAGAGATTCTCCCTTGATTACTGGCTCATTTTCACACATAATTTTAACTGTAGCAAAGAAGCCTGTTTGGTCCAGGTTTAAATGTTTTGATGTGTAAATGTGTAAAGTATCATTTTATAGACTTTGTATGCCCATAAATGTTTGACCCACTGTGTAACAAAGAATACATAAAGATAAGTTTCATGATGTTGCCCAGTCTTCACAGTGCCTGCAGAAAGCCAGTTAATGGCAAAGCAACTTATAATTTTATTGTGTTTTTTCATGGGAGTCTAGTCTTCCTCACAGCTGTATGCCTTACAAGGTACTGTAGTATCTTTTGTAGCTTTCCTATAATCTCAACCAAAGACACATTAGAAACCTACCCACTACTTGAAGCATACTTTTAAAATCTGAGGATTTACCCACCACAGCCCATCCAGTGATGAAAAATGCGTTTTGTTACACTGCCCTCTTGTGGAAGAGAAAGGCTTCTACTCAAAGAATGCCATCTCAATTAGTACCAAATTATTCACCCTCAACTCACTTTCACAATACGGAGCAAGCCTCTTTGTATTGTTGCAACAAATACAGTCATGCATAAAAGCTCTTTTGGCTCACAGTTGCTCTTTTATGTATTTGATGCTTTAAATGTGAATTTTGTTTGGGATCATTTTATTTGTTCGTTTTTGGGATCTTTTAAGAAACTGTAAGTTTAAGCAATATCTTGAAATGTTTATGTGTCTTGGACACATGTCAATGTCTCAAACACCACTGTTAAAGAACTGTGTTCTGTTTATTGTTGTTGGATGTTATGTTTTTGTTGCAGCAAATGCATTTATGGATGAAAAACTGTTTTGCCACCATTCTGGCTCCTGGATTTCTTAGCTGATGGAGTTTAGAAAATATGCTTAACCAGTCGTAGATATCCTGTTTCAATCCCTTAGGGATCATTTTAATCCTGTGTGCACTCAGCTGTAATAAACTGATGTATGACTCAGTCTGTTCTTGTGTGATTCAAAGTAATAAATAAATTGGTACTAGGCAAACTTATACCTCAATGCAAAAAACACAAGTTCCCACAGATTTTACATATTTTATTGACACATCATTTAGCCATACAGGACTAATGTCAGTAAACAAAACATCTCACATGTTATTGCATCAATTCTCATTATGGGTATGAGTAAAGGATTGATTTGACAACGGACAAAATTAGTTGACAGTTATTGACCTAAAATAACCACTTTACAAGGTTACACACTTTATTGTTTAAAGTTGTTTAGGAATATATACAGGTTACTTACAGGAGGTGGCGTCTGATGACATGGTTGGTCTGGTCTGGAAATGAGGTGATGCACCAACTGCTGCCCAGTGCAGCTCTGTATGGAAAACATGTAAACACATTTTAATCTTTCACACTGACTGGCACTAGAGCAATACCCAGCAATGTCTGCAAATACTTAGTATAATAATGTATAATATGTGGCATTTTAATTGACTCGTAGTTTTTGTACCTTAATGTCTGCCTAAGTAAATTGGTTGATCTTTCTCCATTTAATGCATGATACATTTTATCACAGCGTGAGATGTGAACTGAGGAGGTTGTACAATGTCACATTAGTACAGCAATTATTTTTTTTCCTTAAATTGGGAATGTGATTTTTTAACACCTTACCATGTATTGTTCGACTGCTCCAGTATCATTTGATGAGCACTTTGCATGAGTATTTCCATTTTGTACCACTTCTGCTACAGTACATTGGTAATCACTGGACTAAATGAGCTCAAGTGGAGTAAAGTAGTTAAAACTAGTTCCACCTCAAGCAGCTACAACAGTAAAACACAGCTGAAGCTCTCTGACAGGAATAACAACTTGTCAATGTAAAAAGTATCTATAACCAGGGAATGTTAATCACAGATAAACACAGAAAAAGTAATTGTTGCTGATAATAGTTCTGTACTTACTTGTAATTCAAGAAAGAAAAATCTGAATACCTAGAATAGAGGTAGCACACAAACTCAGTATCAAAGTAAAAGTGCAAGTACCTTTCTAAAAGTAAAGGTACCATTTCAAATTCTTGCAGGTTGCAGTTCTAATCTCTAAATCTAATCTAAAATTTGCCTAAAATATAAAAGGACAAGTACTAAAACAGTAACAGTAAACATTACTGATTGATTTGATGCCATTTATAAAATTGATGTGCAAATTTAATGCAAATTTGACAAACTCTTAAATGGCAAGGAAAGTGTGTAGTAATTACTAATGAGTAAGATAAAACGTCTTTGTTAATGGCGGCTTGTAAAGGTGGAGCCAACCTAACAGATGGTTGATCTATAATAATACCAGCATGTTAGTATTCAGTAGTTGTGATTTGCTTTAATAATCTACATCTGTAAAATGTAACTAAAGCTGTCTAAGAAATGAGGAGGGCCAAGTACAATATATCTCTCTGAATTAAAAAAAAAGTAAAAATAACAAATAAAAATACTCCAGTGAGAAACAAGTATCTCAAAATTGTATTTTAAGCAAATACACTAAGTTACTTACACCTCTGTTCTTCTACTACTGTTGATGAGTCTAGCTGCAATGAAAAAAATATTTAGTTTTATCTATTATCATTTATTAATATCATTTATTAATTTATAAAATAACACCAATAGTGGCAACATAACAAGACTCACATGTACAGTAGTTGCTCATATGTTCTGACTATACTGGTTTCAGCGAGGCAATGTGCCAGCATACAGAGTTTATTTTCACAGGCTACTCTTTGACTGTTAACTGCTGCTTTATTTACATACTGTATAAGATCCTGGCGTAGGCCTTCATAAATTTTCACATTCATATTCAGCATTTCATTGACTGTTACTTCTCATCTGTGGCCTTCGGGATCCTAATGTAAAAGCTGTTTTCTTGTTATTTTAATTCATTTTTAATCACATTTCTCTAACAAGTAACTACTAACATTTAAGGCCTCAATGAAAAATAATCTGTTTCTTTTAGAATGTTTCTGATATGTGACCATGAGTATCATAATTATGAATAGATTTTATAAGTGAATCTACATGAGTTTCCCCAGATAACTTCATATTAACGTTGCTTGTAGTCTCTGGATATTTTTCCTATCAATGAGGTACATCTTCATTCAAATGAATGTTAGGAATTAAATGTACTCCTATAAAGCTTAAAAATTTTAAAAACTGAACTTGCAGTATTGTTATATCCAGTAAAAAACTAATCCTAATCATTTTCTCTCTATGCATATCAACCTTTTATTTTAAAAAAAAAAGCCATATTGTAATTTCTGTAAGCCAAAGTCCTATATGAATATAATTAATAAAAAATATAAAATAGAGGTGTTTAATGTCAGAGTCAATTCATCATATTTTATGAAATGTTACAGTAGCCACTAAATTGTCCTATTATTTCACTA
>OMLM01012151.1:31448-43868 GCA_900302695.1 Helostoma temminkii
GGGTTTGGGATTTATTGTAATTTCTTTCAGAGAAAAACATTTCAGCAGTGACCTGGGATTCAAACTTAAATGTGCTATTTTGCATATGTGGTTGTAAAATGTGGTGCTGACATATACGTACCACAGCTGCCTAAGCCACATACAGACCTGGCAGGCAGCACTTGGTCTCCTTACTCACCAGTCGTACAGTGAAAGCAGCTCTATCCTGGGTGTCTGGTGTGCCTGAATGTGATGTGACAGGTAGTTGACTGTGAGAGAGTAAAGCAGTTGCTCCATGGTCCTCAAGATGGCAATGTGTCTCTAAGGGGGTAGGAGGTTCCTCTCAGCATAGGACACACCATCGTGACTAAAATAGATGTCAGTAGGAATCTTTCTTGTGTAAAGTGGTCTAAAATGTATAAGGGGCACTGGGGAAAAAAGGTCTCCTAGAAGAATTTGGGGGAAAGATGGGATCCGCAGTGTGGATTCCTTCCAGTGTTGGAAAAAGGAAAAAAAAAAAAAAAAAAAAAAAGAGTAAACAATTTGGCCTGTTTTTGTTTCATCTCCATACTGCAGCAGACCTCATAATACAGCTTCGGCACGGCAAACACTTCTTCACTCGTCTCCTCGGAGAGGGTTCAATCAGAGGAGAGCACACAGACGGGGGCAATATTCCTAGCTGAGGTATGAGCCAATCCTCTTCCCTGAGACAAACATTGTCAAATCAAATCATAACTGGGCAACATAAAATAAAGACAAATCAGCCCAGGGGTTCAGCTTGGTCTCTGCAGTGAGACAGCTTGAACAGTAGCTGCTATGGACATTTCACAGCAGTGTCACGCACAATCCCCTTAGTGGAGTGTGTGACGGCCAGTGATGGGTTTTCCTCAGCTCCTACTCAGAACCAGGAACAATGCACATGAAACCTTTAGAGTAAATGACCTGGGAGGACAACAGAATACTTGCACATGATGCTGTTTGTTCCAGCTCTCGCCTCCTGGACTGCACTGCTGTCCTGCATCTGCCACTGTTTCAAACTGCAAACTGGACTCTCGCTGTACACAAAGGGCAGCGGAGGGTCCTTGATCCTTTTCAGGTGTTCACGTGCCAACAGGAACAGGGGATCAAGGGGGAGTAATTTACGATGGAACACTTAGTAGCTGAGAACAGCAATCCTCAGTCGAAACAGGGGTGTCTCTTCGCTGGTGCTAAACAAATTGTAAATCGTCTCCCTTTTGTGTGCAGACACAAAACTTCAAATGACAACTCCTTCGAAACACAATACAGTATGGCAGCTTGTTTCTTCAATTCACTTCCATCGAAGAAACAGGTTTCCCTTCAAATGAACAATTTATTGATAATCGGTCACATTAAGTGCCCAAACGCACTTTCAGGTGCACGAACAGCTTCGGATGAGCTCTATGGATTTTCCTTTCCCATGACATCAACGTGTACATTGCTCAATTTTCCATTTTAAACAGAAGTCATCACAGGTGCAGGTGGGCTACACAACTTAAAAGCCTCACCAGTGAGGACTCACAAACACTAAGTTGCCTTCTCTGCAGAGGTTTTCAGCTCTGCACTCGTCTCCTCAGGAGTCCAACATTGCAGTGAGTGTGATGTTGACACACAACAATTTCCCCACATGTGAAAAATTTCAATACATATTAAACCAAACTCAACAAGTAATAATTTGGGGCGGATTACTACTGCATGACAAACATACAATGGCAAAACAAAATATGGTAAGTAGGGCTAGCGAACATGTTGGCAGGCATATATAAAAATTGAAATTCAAACATTAACATTGAAGGTGCTGCTAAAAGCTTAAATTATACAGACCTACCAACTGAACAAATATCAGGTTTTTGTTATTTTGACCAGACAATGTGCTGAAACTGAATAATATTATTATTCTCAGAAGGCCTGTTTTCAGACCAAAACGTGAAACAGAGTGTCCAATATCAACACAAAATTCTCTAAGCTTTTTATCCATTACTAATGTAGTTCTCCAAAGTTCACATTACACTACCAATGTAGGGATGCACAAAGTAGAATACAAAATAAAACATTAAAAGCATGTTAGCATTTGCTTTGCTATACTATGTGTATTGTGTTATGGGTTGTTCCCTGGGCAAAAGTCTTACAACTGTTAGGATTCAGCATTCCACATAGAGTTGACACGACAATTTAGTTTTACCAATGGACTGGACACACATAGAGTTCATTGTCTGTGTTGAAATTTAGTGCTCCAATACTGAGGAACACTGTAAAAATACACCAAAATCCAAACCATTAACCTAAACATAATTATTCAAACACAACTGACAACAAAGGTAACTGAAATGTATGAGCTGTATCTAGAGACCTCTCGTTTGGTGACATTCAAAATGTTTTTTCAATGCATACAGGGAGACCAGTGTGAACAAACTTCAACGGCCATCTTGCCATCATCAGGGTGGTGACCTCATGAAGGCAACATAGCAGACAACACTTGGTAAATGAGGGATGGAGTTGTGCAACATGTTTTGACCTTGAAAATATGAACAGGATTGATTCTCAGAAGAGATTAGCTTTTTAACTGCAGCAGTAAATAATGCACTGCAACTTTGCTAAATTTGCCTTTGCATCAACCCATCAAACTAGAAATATTGCACTGTAATTCAAAGCTTTGAAAATGATGTCTTCTGCTTCCTTCATGTAAATACTCATGTGTGAGGGAGACACAATAACACCACCGTCACAATGACAATAATGTACGGTATAACAGCCCAGAAACTAGCATTACCTTTGTAAAGCTTGTAATTTCCAGCTTTTACTAACACTGTGTCACGGAGGTGTGGATTTAACATGGTATGGTATGTGAGGAAACTGTTAACTATTATTTTGCTATAGTGGGGGTGTTATTGTGTCCACTCCATTAATTTTTCCCCATGTTATAGATCTGGACATCTAAAATTTTAACCCTGTAAATGACCCATTTCTTCTATATTTCTAAATGAAACTGAAATTTATTCCTCAAATGCTACTGGGGGTTTATGACTATTCATACACCCTTTAAAAATCACTTCAAGTACACACACCCTTTAAGTTTTATAGGAGGGCACTGTTTGTCCTTTTAGTCGATAACATAGCAACATACAAACAAGAACCGTAATAGTGTACCCCATAATGCAGAACACACAGCATGCAATAGTTACTGACATACAGCAGGTGCTTTTTTTTTTAACATGACATTAACTTAGTGTGTTCTGATTTTTAAGATGCTCCTCGAACCACAATCATGACCAGATAGTCCTCTTCACTTTTAGCCAGAGCTTTGGCTGAGGAATCCAGGAATTGTTGGGAGAAATCACAGGGAGGGAAAGCATGAAGAACCCCTGTGTTGTCTTTATCTCTGCTCCCTCCCACAGGCAGGCTGATGACTCCAGCTGCTTGTTTTTGGTTGAGGTAGGACACCAGGTTACGAAGTGGCCGCTGAGTTGAGGCTGCAGGGTCAGATGAAGATGCATCCTCCGTTGTTCCAGGAACTGCTAGCAGGATGGCGTAGCCACCAGGACCTGCCGCCTTGATGCGCCGGGACACCTCGTCAAGCTTGGGCTGGTCTAGACGAAGACGCTGGGTGATCTTGAGTTTGCTCACTTGTCTCCCTGTTGTGCCGTCAACAAGGAGGTCACTGGCTACGCTGTGGTCCCCCTCCAACAGATGCATGTTTGCTGGAAAGTTGCTGTTCTTCAGCAGCAGCATGCCATGCCAGGCTAAACCGAGCTTGGTGCCATCCGGCTTAGACAGCTGGCCACCTTTGGAATTGCTCTCAGAACGTTCTCTTTTGGCTGGCCCTTTACCACCATCAACTGCTTTGCGCTTACGCTCACCAACTGCTGAAACACCGCTTGTAGGACCCTTGTCAGCGAGACTCTGGCTTTTGAGTCTCCGTTCAGCCACCCCCCTTTCCAGGCTGCTGTTACGTTCTCGAACAGGGGAAGTTCTTTCGCCCCTGACAGGGCGTTCTGAGTCACTGAAACGCCCTCCATCTCTGCTGCTACCTCCAGGACTGCCATCTGGAGAAGCACGTCTACGCCTTCCTGTCCTCTCTGTGCTGTCAGGGGAGTGCTCTATATGACGTCCATCCTCCATTACACGTCGCTTGCGTGCAGGGTCTCGTCCCTGCAGTTCTCGTTCCAAAGACCAGGGCTCCCGTGCCCGCCGCTCACGTTCCAAGTGCTCCAGAGGCTCAAAGGGTGAGGCACGTACCCGTTCACGAATAGCTGGGCTGGTCCACTCTGTTCCAGGGAAGAGCTCCCTATCCCTGAAGTGAAGCTGTGGTGGAGTCCTTTCCCTGACCCTCAGCGGTTCAGGTGTGGCACGATGGACAAATGACTCAGCCACCATGTCAAACGGTGGCATTGGGAGAGGCTGAAGAAACTGCTGCTGGTAACGGTGCTCAGTGTCTGCAAAGTCCACTCGAAGTCTTCTTTCTGGACCTCCCAGAGGGAAGCCCCTCATGTGTGTGCATGCTGCTTGTGCAGCATCCAAACTTTCATACTGAATGTAGGCCCAGTTATCCCCCTTTCTATAGTCAATGGTCCTTATAGTGCCAAATCGATCAAACTCTCTTGCAAGAGCAGCTAAAGGAACCCATGGTCCAAGTCCACCAACCCACAGTCTCGTGGTCGGAGTTGCTTTTCCATAGCCTATCTTTATGGGGTTGCGGCCCACTATTTTGCCAGACATACTAAGTTTAGCTCTGTGGGCCATGTCAAGGTTCTCAAATTTAACAAATCCATATGTGCTGGTTTGCCCCCGTGTGGGTCTCTTAATGTCCACTTCTGTTATTACCCCAAACCTATCAAAAGCTCTCCTAAGGTCTGCTTCCGTAACTGTTATGTCCAGGTTGCCCAAAAACAAAGTCCGATTGGCTCTTTGGTCATCTTCTGGAGATATAAAATCCTCCTCACGAAAAGGTGCTCGCTCTGCAATAAAAGCAGGGCGTGCCCTGGCTTCAAACAGAGCAAACTCCCTGTCCCGCTCCAGTTCTCTGGGTAAAGGGGGCGGCGGGGGAGGTGGGAGCCTTCCCAAGGCCAGCTGCTGAAGGCGATAGTCTCTATATCCGAGGCCAGAAGGCGAGAGGGGTCTCTGCAAATGTCTGTGGCTCTGACCTGCAGCATACAAGTCTCTCTCGACAGGAGAGCGGCTTCTCCTCCTGTTGATGTAGACCGCCTCTATTTTCAGCGGCCGGTCGTACAGCACCAGCCGTCCCCTGGCGTGCTTAGCGGCTCTGGCGTCCTCCGGCTTCCTGAAGTTCACAAACGCTATGCGCTCGTCGTTGCTGCGACTTATCTTGACGCTTACGTCTCCAAATTTTTTAAATTCGTGAAAGAGTCCATCCTCTATGTCCTCGTCGCTCAGCTGGGTGCCGAGGTCGCTTATTTTGAGGGTTTTGTACTCACTCTCTGCGCTCGGCGGCTGAACCCGCTGCTCCCCCCGTGAGGTCCTCGGTGAGGCTAAATCCAGCGTCAGGCTCAGGTTGTGGTTTTTACCGACGGAGCTAGCTGCAGCAGACTGACAACTGTGGTTATTTCCAGCCCGGCTGTGACCGTCGAAATCTCTGTCTCTTTTCTCACCGAGTAGACTCCTTCTCGCGGATCCGCCGTCGCTTTTGGCGGAGCCGTTTCCATTATTGCTCCCACTGGAAACCGAGAGAGCACCCATTTTCTTGCTGGTCGGGTGGCATCCTCCCCTGTCTCGAATATCGTCCATGGCCCGGGAGCGTTTTTTAATCGGCGACCGCTCTTTACCTTTCATTTCTACCCAGACAGAGCCGACCCGGGGTGTCTGTTTTGTAGTGCTGTTTCTGCAAATTAGTGCAGAAAATTGTGGAAATGAAAAGCGGATTTATTTACTGAGCCTGTGGCAAAACAACAACAGTCGCCATTTTGTACAGATTAGCGTGAGGGCCCGCCTCTTCGTTGTGATTGGCTGAAAAGTGGGTGGTAAACTTTAAAGGGCCTGTCAATCATTCGTGGAGCCATTGTGGGTCTGGTTTATATACATCCATGCATGAACAACCTGATGTATTTAATGAACTTCTGTGGACATTTAAAGGGTGGCGAATATTAGCTACATACTATAATTCAATTCCTAATAATTTTAAGTAAATTAAACATCCGCAAATCCAAATGGACTGGTTCCAAACCCTGTTTTCATATATTTATTGTTTACTAATAATAATATGGCACCTTCACAAACATGTGAAGAACAAAAAGGCTAAGAAACCCTTGACATTTTTAAAGGAAATTTTTTTGAAAATGTCTGATATTAAGAGATTATTTGAGAAACTTCTTCTCTGGCCAGTGCACAGTTGGCACTACTGTTAGTTTTTGCTGTATTGCATCTCTTTGTTGTAAATTATAATAAACATACATTTTATTTCACATTTGATATACAATTAGAAAAAATTGTAATACTGTATACAATTCCTTTAAAATAGCCACTATTATTGTATAGTGAGCTGGGTCAATAGGTCAGAGTTAATCCTTATGATCATGTTTATTCAGTGCTTTAAAAATGTTTGAGTCATTAGATCCTAATCAAGAGATTTTACTACGTTGGTCCAAGTATGCTATAAAGATCTGAAATTACCAAATTTAATAATAAGGTAGTAAAATATCATGGTGTAGAAGAGTAACACAGAAATCATCACAACAACACACTGCCACAAGGTGGCAGTATTTGAGCAGTAACTCACAAGGTAGGCTACAGTAACCCAAAAGTCTCTAACTAATCCTCAAATATGATCTCAGATATACACAGAATGGGCTCTATGGGTATTTGGACGAAGCTGTTAGCCAAAGTCCATCATAATATAGGAATTTTGCAAAGAAAAGAAATGCAATTAACAGCATTTAATCAGGCCTTATTAATTAGCTAAGTTTAAGTTAATTTGACAGATTTTTTTTTTTACTATATTTTTGGTGCCCTTAAATAGGTTACTAATAATATATTTAGTTGACAGTAAGATAAAAATGTACAGTAATCGCTGAACAACACTGATTAATGTCAGGACTTATTGAGGCAAAATAAATCAAATAAAATAACAATTTGTAGATATTGCTGGTCTCAAACACCTTTTGTCTCTTTTGACATTTTGTGCACACTTTAAAGTAAATATCAAGCAGTCGACTTACCGGGGCATTTGGTAAAGTGAAAGATTTATTCTGCAGATGATGAACTGCCAAATTTAGTTCCACTGATAAATACCCGGAAGCATCACAGAAAGGTGTGTAGGAACTCACTCTGCCTTTTGACTGTGTTGCTGTGTTTCCGCATTGTTCAGCTTAGTACGTCAAATATGAGGTTCTGTTGGGTCACTATACACCAGCTTCAAGGCCAGGATAAATCTTGTTCAGATCAAAGCACAGAACAGTGGCCAGCGGCGGCTTTACACATTTTAATGAGCATTAAATCATATTTTTAGTCCATTAATGAGGCAAAGGGTAGGGCATATAGTCATTTCCACACAGTGACAGTCTTCACCCAGTGACCCTGACACAGAATGATGCCTAGTTAATAACTTCCCCCAAAGCTGTGCAGTCCTAACTCAACATTTTTCATTTATATCTGACAAATCATACAGGGCCTTTGTAGCTTGATATATTGAGTGAATATAGATCAAAGCGTATGCCATACCACTGTAACTTAAATGACAACGTAATCAAAACTTATGACCTATTTTAAAAGGATGTTTACTATTGTTTCTTTTTTTAGGTGCAATAAACCAAACTAGAATTATAATATTGTGAGTTACTCTATTACAGCTATCCTAATAGTCTTCACTCATTAAGTTATGAATTTCAGTAACAGATAGATTTGATTAACTTGCTCCGTACCTAAAAATAAATATTAAATTGAGCACTGATCCATCTGCTTTGTCTTTAGCTTTCCTAAAGATGGCCATCTCCTCAATCCCTTATCCCTACTGACAGGTCGTCTTATCTTCTCCACTTAATCTGGGATTTAATCAGGGGGACTGTGCAACAGTAAGGGCTGCTGTCTCCCAGGGTCTGGCTGGAATTTGGAGCTGTGGGTGTGGAAAGTGTTTCTGATGGGTTTGTGCTTTCTTCTATTGGAACCATATGTTGGTGGCTCACACAAAACCCCGGCATGGACTAAGGGAATGGCAGCTAATCTTCCCCAGCATGGATGTTGGTGAAGCAAGCAAACGGTAAGGGGAGCCAATATATTCCCCTATAAGACATGTACACTCCTGGGGAGTAAGTGGAGCTTGGAAGGCCTTTGTCCACCAATGGGACTGTTTTTTCTCAATTCAAGTTGCATTCTCAATTTTGCACAGATCAAAATGTTTGCACATCTGACATGAATATGCTGGTATTTAGTAATTTACACCACATGGGATGGTACCATGCCGTGCAGTGTTTCCTTGACAATAAAGTAAATTATTTCGGGTAAAGCACAACAAGGAGGTTCCATGAAAATAATCATTAAGAATGCATTCAGAATACATTTGAGACTAAGTGTGCCAAAGAAACACATTTAAGCCATACTCTTCTCTTAAAAAGACAACACAACAGGAGATATGTATCTATAAATAAAAACAGAGAACAGATGAAATGGTTTTAGTGAATAATGTTACTAAACATAATATGCCCTTGGCCACAGTAACCCCAATTCCTTCTGTTAAACTGTAACTCATTACTCACTTGGTCAGCTTTACCACTGATGCCAGACATGAATGAGAAATACCTCAGTGTGTGTCGTCTGTTGGAGGCTCTCTACTTCATCATCAATAGTGAAGTGTGGTTAGTTAGTTAGTTTTTCATTAGTGAACTGCCTCTGCTCCTGATACATGAGGTGCCACCTGAAGGCCTCTTGAAGTGAAGTCACTGAGGCTCCACGTGTAAAGTTTCGCAGTACACTTCCCAAACGCAAAGAATTCACTTCCCACACAGCAGAAATCTTTGTGTTTATGGCAGCCACAGCTTGTGAGGCATTTTTGCCTCACAACCACAATCACAGTTTAAAAAGTGACACAGAGTTTTCGTTAGCTCTCATGGTTATTGTTTTCTAAAAGAGTTATGTCATGTCTGGCTGAGGTGTTTTTTGCCCTATTTTCTTATTTACTTCTTATTTACTTTCCCAGAAATATTTTCCAATTGAATAAGACAGATGATTTAGATAGAGGCCTTTATTACTTGACACACTATTAAGCACAAAACACATAAAACAACGATTAATATGATAATTACATTTTTTTACATGCTTAAATAATTACTCTTCTTTGGTCTCAGCAACACAATATGAAACAAAACAAGAAGGTTCTTATGCTAGATTTTGTGCATGAGGCTCAAGTTGCTCTCACTGTTCATGACATTACTTTTCCCTTTCTTCTGAGTTGTAAAAACTCTCCATGTTGGCTTACATAAATGTTAAAAAGAAATATTTGAGTCATATGCTGAGATGGATGGGTACATCTGGGACTGTGTAAGGTTCAAAATGTAATATACTTTGGCTCAGTCAGTGCATAATGTGGAGCTGGCAGTGCTGTGGTCATGTAGGCCATGAGAGGATGCTGCCTGGCTCTTTGGCTTTCATCCGCAGTGCCACCAGCCCTGTTGGCTTGTATTCAGTGTCGGGCCCCTCGATTGAAGGGGACCCAAGTCCTCCTGGAAAGCTGTGGAGCGAGTAGAGGCCATTGATGCCTGGATGGTGAGATGGGTGGTGGTGATGGTGAGGATGGCTGGAGGATGTGGGCATGCCCATGAAACCCTGCAAGTTGCTGTGGGGGTGAGGATATGGACTCATGCAGGATGACGGGATGGAGTCAGGTCCCAGAACGCAACCAGCACCTGAACCCCCACCACCCCCAGTAGCGGCCCCAGGCCACAGGTTACCCTGCATCTGGATGGAGATGAGGATATCACATGAGGAATTTGATTAAAATGCTGCATACTTTTCTATGAACACCAAATCAAGCCACAATATTAGCAAAGGTCAGATTGAGCTTGTCCAAGTTTGTACCAGTAAGAAACAGCAGGATCAATATTACACGTCTATCACTGTAACGTGTAAGTCATGTGATATCTGTGACGGTCTACCTGATATGTATCATGACGAGGGAGGAGAGAGATATCATATGTTGCAGCAAAGTGGTTGCGGACCTCCTGGATCTTCCCATAGCGTTCCCGTTTCCTCCACTTGGCTCTACGATTCTGGAACCAAACCTTTGGAATACAAAAATACAGTACAACAGGGAATGTCCAGAAGACAACAGGTCTTGGATATAAACTCTGTTGTAGTTGCTTTTATAAAAATGACGGTATAAAATATGATGTAGATTCCCTAGTACACACCTGAACCCGAGCCTCAGTGAGCTCAGTCCTCAGCGCCAGCTGTTCCCGGGCATATACGTCAGGATAGTGAGTCTTCTGAAACACTTTTTCCAGCTCCTCCAGCTGAAAGGTGCTGAAAGTGGTGCGATTGCGCCGTTTCTTGTTCTTGCCGGACAAGTCGATGGAGTCAGCAATAGACTCTCCTTGTAAACCACCACTGGGCTCTTTCAGTTTACCACAACAGTCTGTGCCAATCCCAGGATAGCCCATGGTTTTTGGAGCTCCTTTCTCTCTGACTGAGGTATGTGGGACACACAGAAAAGGGAATATATTTCAAAACAAATATATGCAAATTCTAACATATCTGTTCTAAATTCATTAGCATTAATGCAATGTTTTTTTAATTGTTTAAAATTAAAAAATATTTTATGTAATGTGTTTTGTGTTGATTGTCTGGAATGTATCTTTGGTCAGAACAGTTTTGAAAAAATATGCTTTTTTTTGGTCTGAGTGAGGCTTTACTGGTAAATAAAGTTCAAATAAAATTTACCAAAGAAACACCACAAACAAAAGAGCAGTGTTTAATAGCATAACACATACTTACAGACATCTTAAGTCTGTAAGGAAATTGTGGAAAACATAACATTCAGCAGAGACACTGATGTAAACATCTAAATGATATATCAGACAGAAAGAGTCCTGTCTAACCAACATACCTTCATTTAGATATTATTGTTACACACATATTTCAGGAACAACACATTCAAAATCTTCATCATAATGTGGTACCCTAATTAAGAAGGGTGCCGCATCAAATATTTTGCTCTTGAAGCATCACTGAAAACAGCTCATCACTTGCTTATTTGATCTCAGTTTCACTCCCAAATAAAAGAGGCCAAAACTGTGAGGCGCCAGAAAAAATCAACACCCACAACAGTAATTCAGCCGGTGTTCTGCAGTAATTTGATTAGCCCAGACAAACCATTTTTAGGCAGTGAACCCTCTGTGAGTTTACTTTTTCATTTTTCGTTTGAAACAAAAGTACATGGCAAAAAAGCCACATTGCAAATGAGAAAACTAGGATACAGCACTGAAACATATGACAAAGTTATATCTGGTCAAGCACATGATTCAGCTGGAAAGGCAAATCTGAAAGGCTTATTTTCCTTCCTGTTAACAGACCGTGGAAAGAGCAGTTCCCTCCTGCAGTGTTTGGATGTTGTTGTCTATGTTCATTATGTTTAACCCTGAGCTCCTAAACAAAATCACTCTCCATCTACACTCAGTGGAAGCAGCAAAGACACTCTGCTATTCTCCTAATTCATGGGGTCCCAACAGAGAGCACTTTTCATTGCAACATTAATTTCCTCTTGTCCATTAGATCCAACCTCACACCATATTTCATGCTGAAAATATTCTCTGTCGAGATTGCAAACTGGGGCCGCAGGACATTGTATAGCTTTTACCCTGTCAAGGGTACATATCCGCTCTGGTTCCACTCCAGTGTAACTGGAGATCTATGTGAAATGCACAACAAGGCAAATAGAATTCAAAATATCTAGTTAGGAATAAAAAGCTATGAATATGGAGATCAGTTCTTATGCTGTAACAGCCTCTTATGAGTTTATGCTTATGAGTTTACAAAATAATTTTATGTTTTAGTTTTAGTTTTAGTTTTAGTATTGTTTTTAGTCTTGGCGAAAAAGATATATAAATATATAGACATATTTACATGTTGCTTACTACTATACCAGAAATGACACAGGTTAATTAGTTGTATTGTGCATCTTATATTACATAACTCTCAATACAGCAATGTAACAAAAACATCAACGGCTAAATGCGAAACAATTTTATAAATTTAAAAAGTTTTATAAAAAAACTATATATTTTTTTACTCCTTTTTATTTGTAAAAATTACTTGGCATTATCGCTGGCAAGATTTATATTTGCATTATAAAAATCTGTTATTTGATAAACAAAAATCAGCTCGCTATTAATTAAAAGGTGTGAATCATGCATTGTATCATCATCAACATCATAAACCAATATAAATCTGTGACGGTGGTTTGGTTTTTCATGCTTTGGCCTG